>PNEQ01037948.1:36892-60033 GCA_003012365.1 Medauroidea extradentata
ACAATAAGGTTACTGTAACACCACACGTCTGTGATTTGCGTGTAAAACCCCACGACACACGAATGTCAAAACATCCAATCTCTGACCGTGAAGCAAGTCTGCAGACGTGCACACAAGTCACTGACACAAAGTGAGGCAAATTTCTTTTCGCGAAAAGTTCATGTCTCTATTGATTATAGTAATTATTCAACACCCATGTATTTAGATATAAAAGATAACATTTTTCGCAACAGTATTATTAAGATAGATACAGTGTACAAGCCTATGCAAGCAAAAGCACATAACAATGTTTATGCTAACATGCAACGGAACGATTTAAAAAAGAAAACTTGCTGCAAAAAAAATTAATTAAGCAGCGTCAATTTTGAGTGCTCACTTTATCCCGAACCGCCTTTAGACAATTTTATTGTATTTTGAGTTTTTGAGCCATAACAGTTATTCAAATTGTATTATCAAAATGTTTCTCTTCGACAAAGCATAGAATATATACTTGATAAACTGCTTGCCATAAATTAAAAGGAATCTTTCATTAATTTTTCGTGCAGAACCATTGCAAGAGAATTATAAGTTGACTTTCAACATTCTCTTGCAATTATTGTGATTGACAAATTAATGAAAGAATCCATTATTGTTTATGTGAAGTAGTTTTCTAGGAATGTATCCTATGCTTTGTCGAAGAGAGAATTTCAATAACACAATATGAATAAATGTTATGCTGAAAAACTGAAAATACAATAAAATGTCTAACACTCTCCCGTTAGACCAGCCGAGAAGTCAGCGAAACAACTTTTTTTCTTCTGTCCTATGAAATAGGTACGATAATAAGACAAAATATTTGTAAATCTGATAACTGCTTAAAAGAAACTTAATTTTAGACCTTTTCTTACGATCAAGATACTTTTAGAAACAAATGCCGCTCCGTATAGTTCTGAAAAAATTTTTAAAGAAATAAACGATGATTTTTTTTATAAATGCAGATTCTGTATATGCGTTAAGCTACGCGGGTGACTTAATTCCGTTTTTTTTTTCAGCCTCTGGCTTTCAGCAGTTAATACGTTAACTGAAGCGGAAAAAAATATGTAAAATACATGCAGCGATGGTTGATTTATTCAAGGCAGGTCAAGACTGCGAAATTAAGAGGCATAAGCATGAGAGAAAAATAAGTTTTATCTCCGATAAAACATGAACATCAACTTGCTTACCTTTTAACAGGTGACTGAGTGGCTCGACCTGCTTGTTTACCCAGCTGCCACCAGCCTGAAACACCAACGGCAACAAAATTTCAAACTACGGAACAAAACAAAGTCAACTTCATGCCAGAGAGATCCCGCTGAGCAAGGAAAACTACATCAACCCAGTATAACATTTCATTCTAAATTAATTTGTACATTATCTAAGCAACAATAATCTGTGTATTATGTCTCGGCTGACAGCTCTAATTTGTCATTAATGAAAAATGTTAATTAATTTTGTTTATTGGATTGCCGTTCATGTAAAATGACAAAAAAGAAAAGGTAATCGAGGAAGTACATTACTGTTGTATTAATGCTGCTACGTAATATCATACTTATACCGAAAAAAAGTACCCTGGAAAAAAGTTAAAAAAAAAAAAAACTAAATGAATTCATAATGGCTACGGAAATTCCATGGGCGCGGTTCTCCTCAGTTTTCTACGTCTTTTTTTATTTCTATATATGTACCAGATATTTTTATTATTATATACATAAATTGTGATTAAATCTTCCTCTTAGGAAATTTTTGCATCTCTCATAGTTTTTGCGTAATGAGTCGTAAACGTCAAAATTTGGACTTTACGGTTATAAGTACGCCACTAAAACCAATTGACATACCATACTGAAAAATTCACACTGCATAACAATGTTGTAGGCTATGATTTGACATACATAAATACAAAAAATATATATATTTTTTGTATTTCTAAATTTTTTTTAATTTTTTTTAATTTTCATTTTAAAATTCTGCATTTTTTATTAAATAAAAAAGCACATTATTTTTGGTTTTTATACACGTCAAATCATACCCTACAACATTGTTATACACTGCGATTTTTTTCAGTTTGGAATGTCAGTTGGTTTTAGTGGCGTACTTAAAACCGTAAAGTACAAATTTTGACGTTTACGACTCATTACGCAAAAACTATGAGATATACAAAAGTTTTCTAAGAGGAAGATTTAATCACAATTGATATCTAAAATAAGAAAAAAATATCTGGTACAAATATAACAATAAATGAAGACGTTTGAAACTGAGGTAAACCGCGCCCTTAAGAGTGCGTGGTAAATAAATAAACAATGAAAACTTCAATTGATTTATACGCTTTTTTCGAAGCCAATATGGATAAAATACTCAATGGCAATCTTAGATAATTTTATTTGCTAACTTTATGAGTAAATATTTATCACGGCCGTAGAAGAACAGGTCTGGACACTCGCCTGGATATTTGACCCCCTTGTTGTTTGGCTGTAGTTCACCAAGTTACCGAGAATATTGTGTTTTATTGGCGCTGATGTTACGGCGGTCGGACTAAACTCCGCCCACTTCCTTTCCGCTAAGATAAACAATTTATCAAAACGTATTTTTATCAATTTATGAAATACTTTCTTCGCTCACAAATTTAAGAAAATGCTCAAGCAATCTTTATTTACTTTATAAATTTAACAATGAAAAAAAGTGGACAGAGTTTGAGTCCGACCGCCCGGAAAACAGCGCCAAAAAGTACGACACTCTCGGTAACTTGACGAACTACAGCCAAACAACAAGGGGGTCAAGCAAAATACATTGTTAGATAGGCGAGTGTCCAGACCTGTTCTTCTACGACCGTGAATATTTATCCAAAATTATTCATTCGTTACGCGTGATTTCTTGCACCGCAGTTAAATGCACGAGGTTCCGGCGTCAGAGATTGTACCTTAGAAGTTCGTAACATTGGAAACAAGTTTGTTTAAAACGTTGGATAAAACTATTGTCTAGGATTGCTATTGTTTAATTTTCGCAAATTGGCTTCAAGAAACCTACAGTTATAGATTAATGCTTTTAGCGTTGAATTATATACAACGCTCTCTTAAGGCTCGGCATCAGTCGCCATATTGAATTATTTTGTTTTTTGCGCTTACGAAATTCTGAGAAACAAATGTGAAATTTGCTCATACAATATCAATTATATTTACCTTGCTCTACAATAAAACACCGCAGTTGAACTTTTAACGTATATTTAAGTCTATCAAAAAGACTATTAAAAATATTGCTGTACTGATTTCGAATTAATTATACGTAAAAGTTCAACTGCGATGCTTTTATTGTTGCACAAGGTAAATAGAATTAATACTGTAATAGCAAATTTCCCCTTTTTTCTTCTCAGAATTTCATAAGAGCGAAAAAAAATTCAATATGGCGACTTCACCCGAGCCTTAAGCGTGTCGTCTGTCCTGGTCTATAACTAGTGTTTCTATGAGTTCCGTCATTTGTTTGTAATTTAACAGGTGTGCAACATTTTAAAGATTCATTTACATACTAATAGAATTCCAAATATTTTTTGTGTCAGACTGTTAATTTTTTTTTACCTTTCATTAATAAAAGTGAAAACCGCCAAAACGAACATTTCTACCGACATTTCGAAGCGAGAAAAATACTCTTCCTGGATAATTAAAACAACAGACAAACGCGCGGATCTCCTTTAATGTGAGTGAACAGATTTTAGTCAGCGTTTAACATCGAGGTCTTGACATGATGCGAGTATGGAGCAACGCCGGAATGAGAGGGCGGGAGAAACGGTTAATCCCCGAAAAAAGCCGCTGACCAACGGCATCGTCTGGCACAATTCCCACATGCGAGAATCCGGGGACATACACCGCCGGGAATCAAACCCGGATCGCCTTGGTGGGAGGCGAGAGGTCTGACCTCTCGACTACCGCGGCCGCCGGAACACTATTAATATTGCGTCATAAATTTATAGTGTCGTGGCCGAAAGTCGCAAGTGGCGATTCGACGACAGCGTTAAGATTTTTGCCTCCACTTTGTTTCAGCAACTTGTGTTCACATCTGCAGCTCTACTTCAAGGTTATAGACAGCGTGCCTTTGTGTAGTGGCGTCACTGGATTGAATTCGCCAATCAGAACTAGGTGACAGCGACACCATACGTCTGCGATTGGCGAGTGTAACACCAATAAACTGAAAGTTGAAAACTTCCAGACAGTCGGCGTTGGCTGAGGTCACCCGTAATTATCCTGCGTCACTCGGTCATGGGCAATAGTTCAGTTCGCATAATGCTAAACAGATTGCTTATCAGTTCTTAGACTCTTTCGAACAAATTGTATACGAAACTTTTTGTAAAAATACTTTCCCACAGAAAAGGGTTTGTCAAATTATTAAAACACATCAGATATGATGAATGTTTTATATTAAAATTACGATACGAAATTTCGAACGCAAAACCTTTGAAGTTTCACGATGTGGAGCTGTTTATTAACGACGTAAATTAATTAATAATGAAAGAGTTTAATTAAATTAACAAAAATTCTAAGCATAATACCGGCTTATAATATAATTACAGTCCTAGAAATACGCGTTTTCCATCTTTTAGCGGAAACTCATATGGTGCCTGTGTCAGGGATATCAGATCATGACGTCAAAATAAACACACCACATTAGCAATTTATTCGCTTACAAATTTGGCAAAAAAAATTACAATATTTGCAGGTTCTTAAAATTTGTTTTCATTTACCGTGAGTTTCAATCAAATATTTTTCAGTGTTAGTTTATTTACCACTCCCACTTAAGATTCTCTACATTAAATAAAGTTTCAAATGTTTAACACTGCATACGTAATAAGAAATGTTAAAACTTCCATTTTACAAAAACAAGTATGACCGAATATTTCTGCGCAAATAAGCAATAATGTACTGTCAATTTTAAGGTTAGTTCCTGTAAACACTAACGGCGTTATAAATGCAAATCGTTCCAAATAAATATTTTGCTGACGTAGGAATTTCAATGTACAGAACACGAATTCGATGCGTTTTAATTTTTAGAAATAAATAAACTATTAAACGTGTTAACAGCACTACATTTCTGCAAAGAAAAATAAGTTCTGCCTTCATTATTCGTACATGTATGCCACCCCTGACATTTCATCTCATCTCGGTGGCTCGCACTGCTATAGGCTCTCTTGCAGTTTTTTTAACACTCTTGAAAACATGAATTTGTTAGTATTTTCATTCTCAACAAATATACAAAAATACCTACTCATAGTTTTTCCTTAAGTTTCATTCCTGTAGCAATAGTTAACTCACACCAATACATAAACTCGCTTGAGTCCCAAAATCGATATCTGGAAATGTGATAGAGTCCTACCGAAAGGACACGGTCTACGGCAATTTTCATCGACAAATTTTTATACTTGTACCGAATATTATTTCCTTATTTTATACATAAACTGCGACTAAATTTTGCTCTTGCGAACATTTTTTATACCTCAAACCTTTTTACGTAATTGCTCGTAAATGTCAAAATTTGCATGTTACTGTTTTCAGTAAGACACTAAAACCAACTGAAATTACAAAACTGAAATTAAAAAAAAAATTACAATGCATAACGATTCCGTAAGTTCTTCTACGTGAAACAACAAAATAAAATATTTTTGTATTCATAATAAAAATTATTAAATTTTTAAAATTGTAATTAAAATTTTAGCATTTTATTTAAATACAAAAAATATTTTATTATTCGTTTTATATAGGAGAACGTGTAGCCTGCAACATATTTATTCGCACTGAATTATTTCAGTTTGGTTTGTCAGTAGGATTTAGTGTCGCAATGAAAACCGTTAACATGCAATTTTTTTAACCATTACAAGCAACTACGCAAAAACAATGCGAGATAAATAAATTTCTTAAGCGCAGAATTTTGTCACAATTTCTTTTCAAAATAGGAAAATAATATCTGGTACACATATAGAAATATGTCGATGAAAACTGCTGTAAACCATGCACTTGATGACAGCTGGCGTACTTCCAACATTGTACTGCCTGTGGTTAACTGTTGTACATAGTTTGAACCTATTTTAAGGCTTCGCTCTTTAGTTTTGCAGCGGTTTCGAAAATATTTTTTTACGCGAATTTATACACATATCAAAAATTTATCTTACAGTTTTAACAGTTATATATCGTTTGTAGCTGAATTTTTTTATTACAACACACCGAACAGATTTTTAGATTTTGCCCCTGAAATGTCACGTATTTTGTTGTCCGATTAAGCCAAAATTAAGCAAAATATTTTTTTTCTACCAAAGTACATTATTTTGAAAAAAAAAAAAAACGCACTATCAAAATTGTGTATCATATGACTGCACAGTCTCAAATTCTTTAAAAGCATTTGGTTAAAAAATATTAGAGTTATTTGCAATTGTTTGAAATGAATGATAGATCATGGTCTTAAACAGAGATTTCGACACATATGAATGTGTCCTACCGTCTCCTGCCTAAGGGCTTCGTCTACCTGCGTGTTAGAGGCTCAGACATGACGGCGTCATAAGTGCTACCTTGAAGCGCGTTTCAAATGCAACATCGACACAATGAGCCAAGCACTAAACTAGTGTGCAAGATTCCCGCCGATACATTTTACTATGGGACTTTGAACTGTGTCAATTTAATTATTTTGTTGGAATTTAAGTGGCAAAATTCAATGCACGTTTCTGAGTTTTACATACATCCGGTTAGTATTTTTTGGAGTTTTTAGCAATGTTGGAAGACTTAGAAACATTGCTTGACAATGTAATTCTGTCCATGCCAAAAGAGTTATTTCTTTCCGTACTTTATCAATGGGCACGTGTGGAGTAGCATAGTAAAAAAAAAAACGTATTTACGAACATACTACAACGTATTTGAAGCGCTTGGTAGGACGGCCGCCTACCCCACGCTTCAAATGCGTTGCAGCGTGTTCAACAGGTTTTTTCTACGAAAATATTCCACGTGTGCCCATTGTACCAACGTTTGAAAAGAAAACACACTTCAGATAAGGTCGGAACCTCATTGTTAAGACGCCACACTCATTAAAAAACACTGTTTCTAAGCCCTCCAACGTGGCTGAAAACTGCCATTTTAGACTTCCGTACTTTAAAATGTACTAACAGGATGTATGTGGAACTCAGATTGCGACCTGCATTGAACTTGGTTGCAGATTTTTCACCAATAAAACTGTATGGTCACCGCTTAGTGTCCCATAGTAAAAACTGTTCGGCGGGAAGCTTGCACGCTAATTCAGCGCTTGGCTCGTTGAGGCGACGCGGCATTTGATGCGCGCTTCAAGGTCGACCTTACTGCTCCGTCGCTTTTGAGCCTCTCACGCGCGGGTAGGCGGTGCCCTTAAATATTGAAACAATGTGTAATTTCAATGCACAGACTGTCGCGTAACCCAACCCTGCACATTGATTTTGCCGTTAGCGCTTTACTACGGGCATTATAGTCAGTTCTTTGTTGAAATATGCTCCTTCCTTTATGTGGTTCGGGATAACATAAGCACTTTAGAAACCCTGGTTAATTTATGACTTTCAGGTAATGTATAGTTTCCTGCCACTTATTTTTTTATGTAAACAAAGCTGTCTAAGTATCAATGAAAGTATGTATATGTATACTAAGGATGGAGTTACGATCATCCGTCGCATCCGTTAGTCGTCCGCCCGTCCGCACGTCGACGGTCCGTCTACAAAGCTAGCGATTTACAACAACCCGTCATCCGTCCGTCGTTATGCCTTTCATATGCAATGCTACCTGTGTACGAGCAGAAAACTTCTGAGGGACGTAAAAAGTTCCCCTCAACTATTATCTTAATGTTTACAGATTTATTTATAAGTCGATGGCTGCTAATACGTAACAAACCTCTCATCCTTCTTATTAAAATGAAACACTTGAACCTATTGCCGGCATGTTTAGAAGGCTGTGGTTTCGTCCGTCGCTCCATCTAAAGTTAAAGCTTGCAAAGCTTTAGACGGACGTACGGATGGAAATATTGGACGCTTCATATTGGTCACGTGACTGACGGACGGTCGACTGACGGGAAAAACGGATGATTGTAACTCCAGCCTAACTTAAAAATTAACCTCTGAAGTCAAAATAAGTAATATTTTCATTTATTACACTAGATACGTTGTCTTCAAAAGTACTCATTTTATCGCCAACTCCATACGTAATCATTTAATCGAGAACACCTTGTGCAACAATTGTGATTCGTTATTGTTTGTTCAGTATGTATGATTCAATTATGTAGTAGACAAAAAAAGCTGCTAGAATAATTTTCATCAATTAAAGTAAGCGTACTTTTGGAGTGTTGTTCACACCTAGCTGTAAGTTTGATAACAACGTAATATCGGAGATAATGAAATGTTCTCGCTAAATAACAAACACCAAAACAAAACTTTTAACTTGATACAAAAGATACTGGGATTAAATTACTATCAATATGATCTCTGCATAAAAGCAATAACATGAACTGATAATAATTTATTAATAACTGTAATTATATGTTAACATTACTTTCATTATTTCAATGCTAAGTTTATGAATAATAATTACTTTGTAAGTGTCTACTTCAATAATAAATAACAAAATAATCTGTACGCAAAATAAAATAATGTACGAATACTTGTCTCTCGCGTCTCCCAAGATACTTTCTCGTAGCTATTTTGTTTTATAACTGATACGTTAAAGAGTAATCGCATATTCATGATACAGAGTTGGCAACGTTGTATACTTTGTTTTGTAATTAACGCTGAATAATTTTTGGAACTCTGTTTACTACATTATCCTTCTTTTTCATGGAAAGTCAGGCTTCTGAGTTTACATTCCAGGAGCAGATTGCACAGGAGTGTTGTGTTTGACTTAAAACCATCCCAACTTTATGTTAACTTATATTTGTCCATCGTGTCGCAGTTCAAATTAAAACGATGATAACCAATTTTTTTAGGCATCCAAGAGTACACCAGACAGCAAAAATTATTAATTTTAAAAATAAATTTACGAAATAAAATATTTAATAAAATGTTATTTCCAGCATTTGATACATTTTTGCTTTCTTTATTTAATATTGTTTAATTTTTTTTTGCAGAGATTAATAAAAATACGGAAAGAAGTTATATTTGATAACCGAGTACGTTCTGATATTATTTTTGTAATGAATAACTTAAGAGTTTTACTTCGCGTAACGTAACGAATGCCTAAATTGGAACAAACGTTCTGCCCGCTAATTGCCTTAATTATGGGCATTAACGTAAGTGGGTAAGTAATCTAATTATAACTTTCATTTGCGTATTTAGTTTTACAGTTTCATTTTTGAATGGCTATCCAAGCCTAAATAGTCAGCTATGGTAACACGTGCAATATAAGTCCCTCGTCACTATTATACATATTTTGACTATCCTGGAAATTTTAATTATTAAAATTGGTCTAACTATAATAGCCTAAAGATTCCGCCGAACCATAGTTAACGTACAGCAATCCACGTTCGATTCCAAACGGGGTCTCTCCCAAATACCGCATGTTGGTGGTGGGTGTAGGTTTACCCCCCCCCCCAAAAAAAAGGTTGTTCTATATGAAGGTGGAGTCCCACCTTTCAATATGAGTCATTCATTTATAATTCATAACTAGAGACACTGGAAAATCGCGGGAAAAGTTGACTGTTTGCTAGGCTGCAACATGCTGTATATAACACTGAATGTTTTGTATTGACATTGGCTATGGTTTATATGAAGCATTGTTTCTCTCTACAACAAACCCAGTTAGAACTGTACAGCTTGAACACACAGCGTTTGTGATTTGTCCCAAAACTGTTCACACGTGTCACGGTTCATATACTACAGTTTATTGGAGGCTATCTTAAACATTTTCGCGATTTTCCAGTGTCTCTATTCATAACATTATTACATCGAAATTGCTAAAAAAAATTACTGTTATGGTGCTTTAGCATAATACAAATGCCTTCGGTATTATATCCACCTCCAACTAAACATGTGAGGTCAGTAGGAATGGTCGGGATTAAATCTTACACCCAAGGCAACCTTTTTTGTTAATCTTTTCATACCTATTACTTTCAGTACACGTCACTCCAAATCTCTTTAGTAATGGCGTATAGTGGTCATGTTCCTAGGCGTGCGTTGATAAGATAGGGACCGCTGTTTTTCGCGAAAAGAATTTTGCCACAGTTTATTTCAGTGCCTTACGTACACATTTGTTATTGGCAGCGTGTCTATGCGAAGAGCCGTACCTCATTTGACTGAGCCAATTACGATAACGTTCCTGCAACACCACACGTCTGTGATTTGCCGGTAGAATACCAAGCCTCGCGAGAGTTAAAATATCCAATCACTGACCACGAAGCAGAACTGCAGATGCGCACGTAAGCCACCGAAACAAAGTGGGGCAAAATTCTTTTCGCGAAAAACAGGGGCCCCTAGTGATAAGCAATGACTGTACACAACACCGAGTTGTCGGTGGGACCATCAGACTTGTAGCAGCAGGTACACTCTTCTTCCAGTAGCATACAAGAGGCAAGGAACGTATTGGTCAGTAATACACCCAGTCTTTACAACACGTGTTTATTTGATATGACCGGTAGGCAAACTGAGTCCAAGTGCTCAAAGTATATAAAAGTCGAGCTTATATTGCTCGTCTTGGAACAAGACCACCATACGCCATCTTCTCTTTAGCAAAGGATCAGAAAGTTTTAGACGATAAGGTAACTAATCCCGTATGTAATGTAGCTATGAAGGAATCTACTTTCTCTAACATTATTTTGTGTCTTTACAACGTTTACCTTTTTACGCAACTATGTCCCGTCATTAGATGAACTTGTTTTTATATTATGCACGTACAACGCTTCAAATATCCACCTTCGAGGCAATCTACCACTCTTATGATTCACATTAGGTCCACTGTTAACGTACAGTACATGTTTCCGTAATTATTTGTCCTCAAGATCACACTCCCTCCCGGTTAACATAAATTAATAATTCGCTATGTATATACCATGTACATACGCAGTCATAAATAAGGTCTCTTTTATAACGAGGTCACTAGCAGTGCAAAATATGTAAAGGACACAGCAGAGACTATATGAGATGTCCTTGAAATATATGAAGATATTTTATTTGGAAGACGGACCATCATTGCGCAATTAGCAATAAATACACCAGAAAAGCGATATTGCGTTATAATAAATTTCGAAGTTAGTGGAATTTTGGTTCAAATAGGTTTTTAACAAAAGAACATGTATCACGTTAATGGAATTTTTAACAGTCATTAAAAAAACTACGGGATTTAGACAAAAGAATGAATAATTCATGTCTACTTTCAAGCTATACAAGACAGTAAAACTGCATTGAGCTATGCTGCAACCGTCCACAAGGATGGGAAACCGAGTGAGGTGTTGTAGGGGTAAAACGTTGAATTCTAATTCGGGAGGACTTTGACTCAATTCCCGGTTCTGGCCATCATGATTTCTGTTATTGATGTTTTAGCGAAATCGCTCCTGGAGAATCTTCGAGTGGTTCCACCGTGGATTTCAACACACATTCAGCTGACCAGAAGATTACTGGCTGTAGCTTGCACTTGAAGAGCTGTTACCATATTTGACTGAGCCAGTAAGAATCCTGATATTGTAACATTGTATACCTACTATTGGTCTGCAGACAGCTACGTCGTCAGACGTACATCACCCAATCATACATGTCTTAAGAAACTACAGTATTTTCAAGGGTGTGTTGGCACAAAACATTTTCGGTATATAACATAATCTCAGTCATTGGAATAATTCGCGGGTTCACCGACCTGTAGGATATCTTCCAACAACAGCTGCGCTCTGAAGCAAACGTCAGCTGTTCACTTGCTGCTCCCTGAATCAAATCACATGATTCGGCTTGTATTTAGTCGCCTCTTTCATTTTAGCTCTAAATCCTCCAGAAGGTGTTTTAAATAAGTCAATGCCCAATTGGAAAGTAATACGAATTTACATTAAGTACCCCGGAGGCATAAGACACTATGTCACAAACATCAAGTGAGTGAGAGATTTTGGTCAGCGCTTAACGTCGAGGTCTTCAGCGCTGCTGAGGGGTGACATGAGGTGGTTATGGAGCAGCACCGGAATGAAAGGGCGGGGAAAACGGGGTGTCTCCGATAAAACCAGGCGAATATAACGGCACGATTCCCATATGTGAAAATCCGGGGACCGGCGAGCAGTTTAAAGAGTGCACCGTAATTCACTTGTGCATTTAGCTATTTTGTGCCCAGAAATGTGCAACTGGAAAGTACTTTGAACCGTGGAAACGTTTACAGTATAAAGTTAGAGACACTGGAAAATCGCAAAAATATTTAGCATAGTCTCCAATAAACTTAAGTATCTCAATCGTGACACGTGCGAACAGTTTTCTGGCAAACCACATACGTTCTGTGTTACAACTGTTCAGTTCTAATTGGGTCTGTTGAAGAGGGATACGGTGCTTCATATAAACGATAGCCAATATAAGCGCAAAACCTTCAGTGTTATACATAGTATGTTGGAGCCTAGCAAACAATCAACTTTTCCCGCGATTTACCAGTGTCTCTATATAAAGTGCATTTTGACAAAATAAAGGACATTATGTCTTACGCATCCTAGGTACCTGTACATTTGAATCATGTCTTCTGTCCAAAAGAAAATACGTTTTTTGGGCCCCTTGCCATGACGGATAATTCTACCAGTTTCTCTCATTGTGTAAAGTTGCGTGTAACCGTATCTAATGATCTCGCGTTTTACGAGATATATGGTCTACTTGAAAAAAAAAAAAAGCAAGATCAGAAAGAGACGATGTTATACATGCGTTCAACATTGTAAGAAGGAATCTCTAATGACCTCCCCCAACGGTCAGTAAAATATACATTATCATCATGAACAAAAAGAAGTGATACAAAGCCGAATTCTCCCTGACACTGGGATACATTTGTCAAACGTCGGTACACATTTTTGTGGTGTGCAGGCATTCAAAGTAAGATATATATTTTCCTGGAAACTGCCAATGTGTTTCGTTTCTCTCGGAATTGAGAAAAAGAAAACATCTGAGTTGCGATCTTAGATGGGAAAGTCTACCCAAGTTGACTGATGGGCACTATCATTTAAAGAGCTCTCGTTTTGTATTTTTTTTTTTTTTACTATCGTTTGCCGTGGGCAGCGGACGACAAAGCAATGCGCCTCTCAGAGATAAACGCCGCGGCTAGCAATTTGTCATTGACTCGCACAGCACCGCGATGAATCCTGGGAAAACAGGATGGGTGTTGTGCGTGGAATGGTCGGTTGAGACGGGGTAGGGGGATGTTGTTTGAAGACGAGTCCGTGGTCGGAAACGAGGACAACTCCGTGCAAACTTTCAACCCCCTCTCCGACGCCATTTTTGTTGTGATTAACTGTCCGCCTATTTGCGCCGAGCCACATTTCAACCCCGCCTTCTTCAGCGCCAACTTCCGAGGCAACACGTCGCCATCAAAACTTCCGCTCCGGTTAACCGCCCCCTCGAGCCGCGGAGCTTCGCGTTTGTTGCTTTTCTCTTGTTTTCTTTTTCCCTTCGTTGGAGGGAATTCATTCCCGCGAACAAGCGACGGCAAGTCACAAAAGTCCCGCTGCCTATACCCGAGACGTAGAACAAAATGACGTTTTATTTGACAGCCTATGTTTTCGTGAAATATATCACCAGAACTTTTTGAGGTTAGCTCCGGAATATGTTCGCAAAAAATTCCAGTCTTTCACACCTGGAGTCTCTCACTTGCGCAATCTCTCGCACTATCGCCTGTTCAATTTCTTGAACGTATGTTTATAGTAAAATTCCGCACTGGACTGAACTTGGACTGAATTCAACATGGGGCGAACCTAAAGTGGATGTAGATTTAAATGTGTTGATAAAAGAATGTTCCATCCAAATTGACATGTAAACATGGAGTGAATCCGGACTGAACAATATATAGACACATATGTTTGCCGAACACTGAACTACAGAACAAATGACTGTCGAAAATCCAAGAGGCGAACATTCATTGTACATTTTGTTTGAATATAAACATCAGAATTTTAATTTTATACTTATTTTACTCTTCCCTTTGTTATACTTAGTTATCACAAGATTATTCTAGCCTATTATACTACTTAATAAACTATTCAATATGGGGACAGCGCCGTCTTCGCTCAGTTCAGTCCGATGGGTGTTTAAAGTAAATGTTATTTAGTCCTGATTCAACACTCCAGTACACTTCGCCGACTGGACTGAGTCACTCCACTCCTAATTCGGTCCAGTACTTGTGTGTTTGTAGTAACTTTGCTATCCGGAATCCGGATTCGTCAGTCTACTCCACTTTGAATCCGGATTAAAGTTTTAGTATAAACGCAGTAACTATCTCGTACTGTGACTCGCACAAATCAATCACACCATCGCTGACACAAAGCGGTTACATTAATTATGCTGTTGGGGTTAGGTACGTTTGCTATGTCACCTGACAGATTTGCTTTGTCATGTCCAAAATTTAGGAAAAGCTATTCAGCCTGTCATGACTTACTGAACGATTTAAAACTCTACTCGGGTTGCTTCTTGATTGTTCGAAGTGAAATTCTGCCCTACCCTTAGCAACTTCGTTACATATAAACTTACATTATAGCTACATTCTCTCACTGGGCTCTCGGTGATGATGTGGTCACCACTCACCTTCCATCAGGGTGATCCGAAGGAGGAGGGGGAGGGGCTACACGTCATCAGGGCCCCCCTCCACCCCCGGATACTTGCGCTAGTGGTCAATGCCTATACCTACTTAACTTGCAGTCACGAAGATAAAACGGTGAATCAATGCTAAAATTAATTTTGTCTCAATAAACAAATTTCAGATACAACTTTTTTTGTACGAAACAAATTATACGTAAAATAACATACTAAATATTGAAACTGAAGTATTCATTTTTTATTTTTTTGCGAAACGTAAACTCAGTAGGCATATATTCTGCACATCGGAGGAATAAGACTATGTCACTATGTCACAATTATAATATTTTTTCAGGCCAGCAGTTTGAAGAGCGTGATTCACAAGTGAATTAAGCTATTTATTGCCCAAAAATACGGGTTTTTTTGACAACACAGACTTCGTGTTGTATGTCACTAAAAAGAACTTGACTATAGTAATGTTTATGGTAAAAAGTGCATTTTGAGAAAAAATTGGACAAAGTGTCTTATGCCTCCGAGGTACGAACACATTATATATATATATATATATATATATATATATATATATATATATATATATATATAATACATGTTATGTATATATTATATATGTATACTTCATTAACTTTACACTTAGTACTTTTGTTTGAGAGAGGCGACATTAAAACTGATCCATTATGGTAGCCGCCTATCTCGAGTGGATTAATACGTCAGAGAGTCAGAAGCTACGGAGCTATAAGGGCGACCTTGAAGCGCGGATCAAACGCCGCATCGTGACAACGAGTAAAGTGTTGAAGTAGCGAGCAAGATTCCCACCGATCCAATTTTACTAAGGGGCTTTAAGTGGCAACCACATAATTTTTGTTGGTTGAAAGTATGAAGGGAAGTTCTGTGCAATATTCTGAGTTTCGCACACATTCGGTTAATACACTTTGAAGCACGTCAGCCTGAAAAAGTCACTTAAAAACAGATATTTTAATGAGTAATTTGTCGTAACAATAACATTCCGTACTTGTATGTAGTATGCTTAGGGCCTACTTTTAGTTTATTACTACAAAGGACACATGTCGAAATGTTATGTAAAAACATCGCATTTCATTGCACATAACAGGGAATTTGAATCACGTGGCAGGCATCCCCTTGCGAATTAATTAATTATTACGTCAATCGCCCATATAAACTTCGTGGATGTTAACTTCGTAACAAGAGACACTAAGCGATGAGCAAAATCATACCGTATTGGGACATTAATCCGCTCACTATATTTTGTGAATGCAAAAACCAGAAACAAGCCACTGGAGCCTAAGTACAAGACTGCTTACACACGTAGGTTAGACGAATATTATCTTAAGAATTGAGACATAACTGACAAAATTATCAAGCTTTCATTTACTTGAGAAAGCTGTTTACAGAAATGAGCGCTCGTTTTTTTCTGTACTTACACGCTTTCTTTGAATCATTTTCATGGCATGAGGAATGTGTTTAAAAAACATTTATCTAATCATTCTCTTACAAAAAATAACGAGTCTGTTGAAAATCGTCATACAGGCAAACGTTCTTTTTATAGTTCTAGATTTAAAAAATACCAGTAACAACTAGGGTAGAAAAAACCCAAATCAAAGGGAAAGACTTTTGCATCACTCACAACCTTACTAGCAATGGCAGACGACACTCATGCGTGAACCAAAGTTGTGAGCGATACAAGATGACAAGATTAAGGATAATTTCTGTTTCGTACTTAAACATTACGATTACCTACGTAAATTGAACAACTCGGCAGTTTAATTTTTGGGGTGTTTATTTCATACCCCAAATATTAAATGGCTCAACTAAACTCATCCACACTAATGAGAAATGATGTTTATGAAAGTACGTTACGAACTTTGGTAGATATTTCCTTATGAAAAAATAGTAATTAAGTTACATAATGTAAGTTTTGGCTGGCACAAATCTTAAAAGGATAAATTCGCGATTGAAAATTGAAATTGAAAAACCATATTTGTTTATTTATTTGAATAACAAAAATAATTGAGAAATAAATTATGAATTTTCGGACGTGGTCAAGGCCACGGTTCATAATTTATACTGCTTTCCCGATAGTAATTTTTTAATTCAATTTTTCTACATAAAATGAAAGCACGGAAAAATTAAGGATAACTGTCGTGTGTAACAAAAATCTATATCAGTTAAGATTTTTCAGTCATTTACAGAGGCTTAATTTGGGGCCAAAGGGCAGGGGGGGAATGCCCCCCCCCTGGATTTAGAATTTTATTTGTATAAATAATTGTTTTGTACTTTTAAATTTAAATAATGCTAACTTAAGCACATAAAACTTAAGTTTTATTATTAAAGTATCTAATTTATACATGCTTAATTAATAAAAAAGATGCAACAAAGTCACTGTCGCCGGAAAACAAAATCTTGCCCCCCCCCCCCCTAGAAAAACCTGAAATGACGCCCCTGGTCATTTATAATATTAAAAATACCTAATACTATTTTAACTTTACAATTTTTTGCAAAACTTTATATTCTGAGACCTAACTTTATAGATAGAGTTCTTTATAACCTAACTATCCTCTCCACCCCCTCCACCCCAGCTATTCCGTTTTGAGCCGACGGTTACCGTATTCCACCTCGAGTTTATTCGTCAGTTCCCGTTAAAAACTTATTTGGTTTTCTTAGAAATAAAGTTCATATAGTTTTATATTTTGGAATAGATTTTTCTAGTATGTAGCCTAACTGGCTGCTATTTACAAACACTATTTTGATAGATCTTAAAAGTTATTTTTATCTACAATTTCATCGGCCTCTGTAAGCATTCGCTGGAATTTAAACTTGCATTAGCGTAAGCCTTCTTCACAAAAAGCCACTTTAACAATTTAAAAAAACCGCCTCAAGAAGTCGGACAAAGATTGGACTTGCGTATCCGTTGTCCGAAAGTTTATATTTCAGTTATACAAGAAGAAAAATGCGATGTACACTTCTAGAGAAAGTTTTTCGAAGAATAAAGAGGGAAACTGTTGCTATTAATACTTTTGCATCATTAAATTTTACCGAGTGAGCGGCAACATTTCCATAATTTAAAGGACACCGCCCGTTGAGAGCACTCCGAACAAATTAATAATCTGCTCGTTAAAAGTGAATTTTAAATCAACGTGCGTTAAGAGCTTGCTGAGCCAATTCAGTTACGCAGCAGCAGGCGCAAGTTACCGCTCGAAGATGAAATCCAGATAAATAATCCTCTATCGACTTTTATTCCGTGCTTAGGAATTAAATTACTTGGGCGTGAATAAATCAACATGAAAATTACTCGTACTTTTTTTCCTATTAAAAAAGAAGAGACAGAGGAAAGAAACGTACCATTGAAAAGCAAGGTCCCTTGTTGCTCTTCAGCTAACGTATCTCGTGGATCCGAAACCTGTATGGCGGAAATCTCCGAGTTGTGTGTTTAATTGTTTATTGTTTAATATCGTCAAAAACTAAAATCGCCTGGCTATACGTTTAAATATATATTGTATAGTTTATAGCCCAACAACTAAAATCACTACGCTAATCTATCATGGAAAACAAATTACGTAATTTTTACAATCTCCTGATAATGCACTGCTGAATTAATTTTGTTCACACGCATATTTATATTTTTAAGTAAATGCTACACTTAATCAGAATTCAACCAGCCTACTCCCTAAACAAACTGAATATAAAACTTTTATAATGTGTATAGGTATAGATAATTAATACTGACATACTTTTACGCACGATATAGTAGTATAAATAAATTCATTAATTATAACTTGCGAAACACTTAATATATATGAAACGTTTATCTAAAAATATGGGATTTACTAACTCCAGAGATTTACCCAAGTTGTAATTCTTACTTGTTCCAGAAAAGTAGAAACGGGAGTTTGATAAACAAACTCGAAGAAGCCAGCAACGTTTAACTTTTGACCCTCTTACTGGCGTACGGTAAAGTTGATAAGGCATACAGAAAAGAAAACTTTCAAATGTCAAAAGTTCACCTGCGAGTCCAAACCCAGATCTGTAAATATCCAAACCTCTCATTGTTTTACAATTGTATGTTTGAGGAAAAAAAAGTCTCATTCACTGTAGTAGCAGCAAAAAAGTAAGTCTCTTAAACATTTTAAAAATTCTACCAAAGCAATAGGCTTAATTACAATAAAATATTTTAATGAGTATAAAATAAACAACATACGGGTTTGGGTAGCAAACAGAGCGAGGGAAATTTAAGAATCTAAAATTCCTAAGGTTTCTTCAAAACCGAACGACCTACGGCACAGCTTACATTATCACACGTGAATAATCCGAGATAGGCTGTCTGTCAGGAACCCAGTCCGACTTGATTTTATAGGAAAAGGTCTCTTCTACGACCTCGTCATTTCACCGAACGTTTTCCCTACTCTTCCCCTTACCACCTCCTCCTCGAACCACTCTGCACTCCTCCTCTAAAAATGTTCTGTCAACTGCCGAGGCCGTAGGACTCCCCTACACTTCTTACCCTCTACAAAACCATACGCACCGCCTGTTGGCATCTCTTTACCCTGTCCATAAACCATGTGCACCGTCTATTGGTGCTTGTGTACCGTTCCACCCATTGGCTACCACGAGACGTGACAAGTTCGTACACCAGACATAAACCCGAAACCCTATTGGCCATAGCATCCAACATTCGTCACCGCCCTGCATAACCCCCGAGTAGTGGGAAGAGGAAAAGGAGTCCTGTCAACTGACGAGGTCGTAGAACTGACATGGCCCCATCTTCCTTTTACATTTCTTGCTTTATATATAACGTATGTCGAAAGAATACGCGGGTTCACCGACGTGTACGCCAGTCTCCAAGAATATTCATGTAATTCAAGCATAAAACAGCTTCCTATTGCGTGCTTGCTGATCAATAATACCACATGATTTGGCCCGTATTTAGTTGCTTCATTACTAGAGACACTGGTAAATCGCGGGTAATGTTGATTGTTTGTTAGGCTACAACATGCTATGTATAATACTGATGGTTTTTCACCTATATTGGCTACCATTTATATGAAGCATTGTCTCCCTCTTCAACAGACCCAATTAGAACGGTACAGTTTTATCATAGAACGTGTGTGATTTGTCAGAAAACTGTTCATACGTGCCACAATTGTGATACTACAGTTTATTGGAGGCAGTGTTAAAATTTTTCAGTGTCTCTATTCATTACCATAGGCTCAACGACAAATACGTCAAGGCACAACTTACACTTTTTCGTATTCAAGCTTGCACCCAAAAGAAACGTGAAAATTTCAGCTTTATGTAACAAACGAATAATAAGAGCCAAGCTAATCCTGAGCTAAAATGAAAAAGATAATGTTAGTTGTAAAATGCTATACGACGACATTTTACACGCACAATTTGGCAACATAGCACTCCACATACATCTTACTGATCTTACTACTACTGCTCTGACCTGCGTATTATGGGTGCAAGTTAAAATCTCGAGCAGTTCAAACATTATTCTGCGTTTACTCGACGTTAACATACATAAATTAATATCTGGACGTGGAGCGCCGTGCAGTGTTGCCATTCTGCTCACTTAAAGGATTATCGAACAACATTTTGACACTTACATTTTCGTCTTTAATTATCACAGGATTTGCATGCTGCGCATATTATGCTTTCTTTCTGGACATCACGAATATATTTATACACTTATTTCTTAAACGTTACTATTAAATAATCCAGTTACAAAGGGTTGTTGTATATGGCAACAATACCGCATTGGCTGAACTACAGACTAAATAGTAATACAGACGTGAAATGACGTGGCGGCTTATTTGATAGGGCGAACTTGGCTGCTTATTGGCTGACCGAGACTGTAGATACCAGCTCCTTGTGTGTTTGGTTCCTGCATGTTATAGCAGGTTTCCTATTGGCCTGGCTGCCGGTTAGCAGGGCAGTTGCCTTACGCTGATTGGCGATAGGTGCTTTCGCCATGTTGCTGGCCAAGGAAGCCATTTTGCTGGCTTATGAGACTGAGTTCGCTGGCCTACCGTAGACTTTTCAATATCTCTGCAATGACGTAACAACACAGATCGGTGATAACTGTCGTAACATCGGGCAATCGCAGCCAACAAAACTATCCTGGTTCAATTAGGGCTGACCCAGACTTTCATATGTGGCGGGTCTTCTTAAGGATCTTCATTCCGGCGATGTTCCATTGTCACCTCACATCAACCTGGCCAGCGAGAAAAATATCGGTGTTCAGCGCTTATCTCTTCGCTCTCTCGTTTATTATATCGATAAAACTGAGTTAACTCCCCCCCCCCATCTATATGTTTGTTCAAAATTTCTAATGGCAATAGTAATTTGAACCAGTAGGATATTCCGCCCCTTCAGACCACCACCCACGGCACATGACCCCTCCGTTATTTTAGATCCGGCTCTGCAAAAAGGTACAGGATATACCACGTGATACTGAGGCTTCAAACTTCAGTAACAGAAGAAATGTGTTAAACATTTTAACTGTGACCTTATATGTCGATGGACCAGCTAAAGATGGCAGCAACCATCGCCGTCTTCAGTAGAAGGCCGCTGCCTTAGATCTGGCAACCCTGCCAAGATGGGCAATTTTAACACTTCTTTGGTCTCGCCAACGGCGGTGACTTCCCCTGATTCGCCGGTGTGTAAGGCAGAATAACGAATCAGATACATCTATTGCGTTTAGAGCGAGACAAATTAAGTGTTAAAATGACCCTTGTGCACAGGGCTGCCAAATCTAAGGCAGCGACCTTCTACTAAGTTCGGCTATGCAAAAACTCAAAATATGGCCTTTATTTAAAAGGATTAGGTTATTTCTTGCTAAGCGTGAACAACTTTCATATATGTCAATTGTAATTATGTTTTTGGTTTTAAAAGTACATAATTTACATTTACGCTTTCAGACAGAAGTAACGTAGCGCAATAGTCATAAATAAAATGTTAAACTCCAACACATCATATCTAGGAATTTCAAATTGTTGCAGCCTTGAACTAGACCGTCGAGTGATACGTTGGTCGCTTATTGCTGAAACTACACATGTCTGCTCTCTGTTGGTAAATTAGTGAACTATGAGTACAGGCCCTTCCCAATATTGTGATACCCACAAATTGGCTTATCACAATAATAAGGCATATCACGATATATGGTCAGTTTACCCCCTGTCTCGTTCCTTACATCCTGTTTGCGATATCTCTTGTTGGTTTTAAGTACTGCTAATATAACCATGGAGGTGTTAGTTTATGGAGTGGAAGCCTTTGAGCAAATTTGAAGCCAGCCAACAGACGACGTTTATAGACAAGGATAGAGCTAGTGGTGGCAAAAACATGTAAATAAAGCGTTGAGCTGAATGAAAATGTTTTAGTTTTTTGTTAACTACACGTCATGGTGAAAGTTTGTGCAGCTCTTGGCCTTACAAACATATTCGATCGTTGCGGAGGATTATCTTTGTACAGGTAAGAAACTTTTATTTAAATTCATCAAGTTTATAAAGTACATACACACAGCGAGAGCTAATTAGTTATATATATATATATATATATATATATATATATATCTTAAGCAATTGTAAACTGTTGTGTACGATTCAAATAGAGAATTTGCGCGAATTTTTGTAAAAAAAATACATAATTACATTGCTTTCTGCTATTGTTTTGCCACACAAAATTTGGCGACTCATGAAAAATAACGTCCTGCGCATGCGCAGTTCGAAAATGTTCGAAAATGATCGGCTTCACACGATTACCATTGAAATGTACGGCAGATGTCACTCCATAGACTAATACCTCCATGAATATAACCCATTCCGAAATATTATCAGCTTGGAGTGACCAACACTGTAATTTAACTAATAAAACTTTTAATTACAATAGGTGGAAACAAGCGTAGCCTTTCACAGTTCATATACACTTCAAGAACAAACTGTTAAGGGCTGTTCGTGGATTTTGTATTTGGGAAAGTAGTTTGAAATTGTCATTGGCTAACGTTCATCTCGTGCGACTCCACTAGCATAACAACATCTCCTCTTCGCTCATACTGTAGGTCCTATATATAGTATATTAAATTATCATCTATCCTATGCATAAAGGCCGGGAAAAATGTGCAAGTTCATTGACCTCTAAGTCAGCCTTCAAGCATATACGTGCACACAAGTAGACAGCAGGTATTCGCTGGTGTAGCGGCCACCCGCAGCAGGTAGCAGGGACCTTCACCGCGTGCTGGCAACACACAGCGCTGAGCGGCAGGCTGCAGGAATGCGAAGGTCAGGGACGTGTGTGCCGCCTGGCCAGCTCAGCCGGGCCGCAGGAATGCGGAGGGCTGAGTGTACCATCCGGCCGGCAGGGCAACTACCTGACCCCAGCGAGACCAGGG
>PNEQ01037949.1:0-22629 GCA_003012365.1 Medauroidea extradentata
TCTCCAGTGTGTGTAGCCACATACCTCCTATGAAGTAATCTTGCTGTATTTCATGTGCCCTATTGTCGTCGTCGTGTCTGTTTTCCTGCACAGTGTTGACCTTACCTCGACTTACTGCTCCCCCTGCTTGACAAACAGAAGCCCAGTGCCCAAATTTATTACATGCGAAACACTTAGCTTTACGGGCGGGACACTTAACTCTCTAGTGCATTGACAACCCACAGAACTGGCACTTTGTTTCGTCCGGCCCCAGAGATGCTTTGGTTCTCGTAGAAACGTGTGGTGATATCCGCCGCCCCTTCTGAAGCCAGTTGACGTCTCCTCCCGTCTGATGTTCTTTTCTTTGAAGCACTGACGATTGGCTTGCCTGTAGTTCCACTTGCTTGGCAGCCAAAACCGCTTCTTCTAAAGTCAGTTTCGAGCGTAGCTGTAGCTGTTCGCTCGTTTTCTTGTCGGCCATTCCCACAACCACGCGGTCTCGAATCAGTTCATTTTTGAAATCTCCATAGTCGCAACTGTCCGCCAGGGTGTGTAGTGTAGTAAAAAATTCACTTATCAATTCACCTTGTAATTTGAATCGTTCGAAAATCACATTCGTCCTTGGAGTGAAATACTCACTAAACACTTTCAAAGCCTGTTCCTGTGTGCTTGGTGAGGGGTGAAATTGCGTCCATTTTTCTTCTACTCTTTCTCCCAACACGTATAGAAGAATATCTATCTTTTCTTGATGTGTCTTTGCACTTTGTACAGACACCGACATGTATCTTATAAATCTCTTTTCCCACGCCGGCCATGACGATGGTTTTGAAAAGTCCATAGGCTGTGGAGGTTTGAGATTATTAATACCTCCCTTCGTGGGCGTATGTCCCGTTTCGTCGGTCATTCTGTACACTGTATATTGTTAGAAAATATCTGAACCCGTACTTTAATAACTTTCTCGCCATTTACCGCTGCCACCATGTATTGTTATGAAAGGAACGAAAGAATCAGTAACATACAAGTCAGCCATTGCTACGAGACAGGACCTTGCCAGTGTTGCCACCTAATGCAACAGTTTATACTAGCAGCGTAATCTGATTGGAAGTTGAGGTGGCTTTATTGTGAATGGAATAAAAAGGACGACGCACGTGTTTTTTTTTTTTTTGCATACAGTATTTACTGGATTTTGTGTACCGGCACTAAAATATTTTCTCTAAATGTATTCTAAAATAATTTTATTGCCTGGCAAGATGGCTTCTACTGGTAGTAACATACAGGTGAAAACATTTGTACATTTTGAAATTTTGATTGAAAAAAAATGTTTTTTGTAAACGTGCGCTAATAAGCCGCACCAAAGTTTTAAGATTTAAAAAATTGCATAAAATATGCGGCTTATTTTTGGAGCAATACAGTATATCTTTTTTCAAGGGGACCCTAAGAGGAGCTGTAACTTCAGAGACATTGGGAAGAAACTTGGACAGATAGGTTATAACTCCTAGAATTCTTTCCACATCTTTTTTACAAGCAGGAACATCCATACCCTGTATAGCCTCCACTTTAGCATCATTTGATGTGAAAATGTGTCCCATGTACCGTACCTGCTGTGCACCAATAATTCACTTTTGCTTCTTTAATCTAACATGGTTTTTCCTTGCCCTCTCCATTAAGGCTGCAAGCCGCTGATCATGCTCTTGCTCACGTGATCCCCAGCAAATAATATTGTCAATATACGTCAACACTCCTGGTAAACCTTCAAAAACTTCACTGAATTTACAATGAAACACTTCAGGGGCAGTACTTATACCATATGGTAAGCACAGAAATTTGTAACGACCCCATGGTGTATTGAATGTGCATAAGTCAGTACTGCTATCATACAATTTCATTTGTCAGAATCAAATCTAGCAAAACACATGCTGAGAGCCCTAGAATAGGGGAACTGCCTTTTTCAACGACACAGAACTCTAGAACCCTAACTCTGCCATTATATGTGCATTTCAAATAGCACTTACCCAAGAAGGGTATTCTCTCTTCTAAATAATTTACCAACTTAACATTGGAACACAAGTTCTTAGTACTAATGTTAAGTCTCTCAAACAATGTCATTAGTATGATATTTGCTTAAGCTACAGTATCCAATTTAAATTTAAAAAAAAGAGAATTATTCACCTCAATTTTTGCTGTCCATTCCGTAAGAGCACTTTACTGAATCCACGCACAATTTCTCCTGAGCACTCCTTGATTCCTTCAGTTTCACTCCCCCTACAACCATGTTATCCTCTTAGGATGCTGGCGTGAAAGATAATTTTCTCACCTCCCTAACCTTTTTCTTGGAAAGAGACACATTTGCAAAGTGATTTTTCCCGTTGCACTTAAAGCACGCCGCACCATATGCAGGACACTTGTGACGTTCATGCTTCCTGCCGCACCAGTCATAGTCCTAACGCCACTGACCTTTGGTGCCACTGGTTGATCCACTGCTGCCCCGATGTCTTCTGCTGGAGTGCCGATCAAGATCCTGGCGTCACTTATCTTTTGTGCCACTGCCACTAGCTGAAGAAGTGCTGTTGGAGTACAGATACTTGGAGCGCGTGACCTCTTGAACTGCTGTTTCAACCTCCTGGATATCTGGAGTAGTTTTTCTGTCACCTCTGCCATCCTACAAATATCCATAGCTTGCACAAGAGTGAGGTTATGTTCCCTCAGTAAGCATTGCCGAACACAGTTATCCTTGATACAGTATACCACATGGTCCTTAATTAATTCGTCCTTCATGGCTCTGATTTCACAAGAGTCCGACGTTTTACTAAAGTCAACCAAGTAGGTGTCACAAGATTGACCATACTTTTGTGAGCAAGTAAAAAAGACGTGCCTCAAGTAAGTACGGTTATGTCTAGATAAGAAGTATTCATCATACCTTTTAAGAACATTTTCCAAAGTTGGATCTTCTTTTTCACTGAACGTAAAACTCTCGTAAATTTCTTCACTGTCATGGTCCATCAAGTTTACCAAGATAACTATTTGCCGTGACTCCGGCAAGCTTTTCCCGCCTATGACTTTGTGATAATGTTTGAACTTCTTGCGCCATTGCAACTAGTTACTGGCTACATCACCAGCTTGTTAGTTCTGCTGTTAGTTTTACTAATAAATCCATATTACTGAAAATATACCAATGGTGCCATGTCAGATTTTATATGAAATATAATGCTTACGACACAAACAACCATTATTGTCTGCCATACTCCAACACTGCCCATCACTGTGCTGCCATCCCTTATAGTATCACCATGCTCTGTGAGCTTCACAATTGCGTGGCTGCAGTGTTCTTCGCCCAGCTGATTTAATAGGATCTGAAGGGCTGAAGGGAACATTTTTTGAAAAGTGAAACATCTAAACTGCTTGGATCTCTCTTTGTTGCAGTTAGATGTTTTTCAGTTTTTCCAAGAAATGTGTTATGCATTTGAGATACAGGAGTGGGTATGGCTGGCTGTAGCAGTTTAATATGGTATTTGGTCAGGTGATGCGTTGGTGATCCAATACCACTTGCTTGTTACAACTAACAATCTTATAAATGTAATATTCCATGCTCACCACGTTGTAACACACGCTAACGCAGTGTATGCTGGATACACTTTTGTCTCGTCGCTAATTTGTTAAAGGAGACCAGTAATACAAGGAAGGCGACGTTCGCCAGGCAATCATCTTAAAATACAAACCAACAAGAAATAATTAAAACCAATGGTGCTAATTACCTATAAACAGCATGAGAGACAGCAGACATATCAAAAATATTCACTGGAAATCAACCCTCTTGGTGCCAGGAGCCAAGACCTGTGCGAAAAATTTCAGAAGCCGAAGTATTTGCTTTTGGCACCTAGAGGGTTTACATATACATTACAAACTTTTTCAAAGGACAATTTTTTTAGAAAAGAAAATATGTTTACACATTAAAATGGATTAAGAGAACCTTTAATTCCTAGTAAAATTTTTGACAACTTTAATTGACTTCGACTTATTGCACTTTTAATTAAGCAACTTCAATTTGTGTTTGTTTGAATTTGTAGCTGTTGATTATTCCAGATCCTTTTTCTTTATTGTATTTTTCAACTGTCCTTAACTACTGTCAGTAGAGGGATTTGGGGGATACTGGGGCAGGGTTCAGGATGTGGTGCCGTGGTGCCAAGTCCGCCATCTTGTTTCCGGTCGCCATCTTGTTTCCGGTGGCCATCTTGTTTCTGGTGGCCATCTTGCTTCCGGTCGCCATCTTGTTTCCGGTGGCCATCTTGCTTCTTGTCGCCATCTTGGATTACATCACGTTCAAAATTTTCCAAAATTTCCCAAAATTTAAAAAATTTCCAAAAATTAAAAAAAAATTCTAAAAATATTTTTTAAGCCATTTGCCATCTTGGAATGATTTTCCTCCCGCTAATTTTCAACAGTCGTTTGTTTACATGTTCTGGAGGCAGCCATATTTAATTTTTAAATTCCCGCCAATTTTCAACACTCATTTGTTTATGTAGTCTGGAGCCTGCCATATTTAATGTTTAAAATTCCCCCGCCAAAATTATATATATTATTATATTTAGTTCTAGGAATGACCACCAGGGGTTTGAGCCACCAATTATTTTCTTATTTGCTCACTTGAATCGACTCCACCAGTATACATATGTGCTTAAGGGCGGTGGGTAATGTCTTATATGCGGGACTCTCGCCCGTATCACCAATATATTTTTTTTTCATGCTTACCTTCAGACATCTAGATTGACAAGTCTTGACAAGTATTATACACAGAGCTGTATCACCACCATCATTCATATTAATTTCATTTTTAAAAAACCTTTTATAGTAATATAAAAGTGTAGCATGTAAATACTAATTAAGTGTACAAGGACTGGTGCATCTGATGCTCTTTAAGAAAAGTTATGACAGGCGAATAATGTCTCTCAACACGCAGAATTTTAAGTTAAAAAAAATACATTTATTAACATTATATACACAAAAAATATTTATACTATATACACCACCACGAAAATATACATACAGGCTATATACACAAGAGTGCTATATACAGAAGATAAGAACACTATTGATGTTACCTTTGGGGGATGTGCCACGTCCCACGGAGCCCTAGCTGTTGCACCCCCTGCAAACTGTGCAGCGTCACCAATTTAATGCGAGGCCCGGATATGAAAAATGGCCGAACCACCGCCATGGGACGATTGCCGGTGCATTGGTCGTCTGGAAGTGGGATTAATGGCGTCCCCGTAGTCCTCCATAAAGGAGCTGCAGTCACCTCACCATCAGATGCATGGAGAAACGGCTGAACGACAGCCACAGGTCGAATATCAATCGTACTGCCCTCCATGGTTTCTAATAGTTATCTGTGCAACAGTCCTCAAGAAGGGTAGTATGTAGGTACACACCCCTCCCCTCTAGCCAATGTATTGTAAGACAACCCTACCCTCCCTTCATTTGGTCACAATCTACATCACCAACCATAGGGACGACTGCAGGCGCCATCAAGTCGCATAGGTAATGCCCACGAGCCACTACATGAAGTGACAGAGCATGACTGAAGGTCTGCAGCTGAACGCGAGAGTCGCGCGTCACCCAGCTTAATGACCTAGGCTATTAGACTGCCGGACAACCCTGCTCCTCGCGATGGGAGAAATGACGAAACAGCATGCCTTCGACCACCTCATCACCTCGAGTATCAACCTGATCAATGTTTGTCATCGCAGACTACCTTCCAGATACACCAGTACAACATTTCATACTATTGCCAGTAAAAGAAAATTTGCTTTTAAATAATAATAACACAATTCAGATTTTCAAAAATGTATTTATTTATTCCTTCATACATAAGAATTCACATTATTTATACATAATGTCTGATTGACGAATCCAACTATCGTGGCTTGTATCGAACCCCAGGCACCGTACAAGAACTTTATTTCCTTTCTTCTTCAAAACCTTCTCGACCAAATACGTGTTTGGATACTTGGTAACTTGAATTTCTTCGCCGTAGAAACCACCTCGAATAGCCTTGCCTTCCATGTCTTCTAAGTTGTAGGTTCTTGGTTCGTAGTGCCGAATCTTGGCCACTTTAAATATTTCAGTGCTCAGTTTTGGTGTGTAACCTTTAGTAAATGTTCCCATCACTCGCGATATCCTTACATAGTCTCCAACTTTTGCTTTAGGTTTGTGCAGGTCCAGTTTCTTCTCATTTTTATAAACAGTGTGTAGTAAAGAGTTGTCCACGATATCTACAGGCTTCATGTTCGTGGTCCTATGTACTGTATTGTTATAGTTCGAGACCAGACGAGGCAATATATCCAACCACCTGTAGCTTCCTTGTTGCTGAGAACTTCTTCCACATTTCAGTTTTCAAAGTACGATTAAAGCATTCTGCGATACTAGCCTTGAGACCACTGTGGGTTGAATAATGGTTTATTTTATGTTTTGACATCAAGGCTCGGAAATTAAAATTGTAGAATTCCTTGCCGAGGTCAGTATGTAGATTCTTGCGTTGACCTTTATCTTGCAAAACAATATTCATCGCATTTGTTACATCCCTGCCACTCTTAGTTTTTACAGGTACTGCCCACGCATATTTACTGTAGCAGTCAATAACAGTGAGCATGTACTTGTAGCCTTTATTCTTGCGAGCATAAGGAATCATTTCAACCAAGTTTGCTTGATACAAGTCCTTCAAACCAAACTCATGTACTTTATGCCGAGGATAATTTCGCCTTGCAGGCTTGTGCAGCTCCCCAGCAGTGTTTTGACGACTCATTCTATGTATCCGTCTTCACGCAATTCTTCAATAATGCTAGATATTTCATTTGTATGTGAGTTGTAACCAGCCTGCTGAGAAGCAATTAACAGTCTCAATCTGTCTACAATTTCATTAGCATCATTCCAGTATACATATTCTGAAAGTCTCCCATCTTCTATTTTTACGTAGATGAAGACCAGATCCTATTGTAGTTCCTACATCAGGGAACAGCTGGGAAATAATGTTGAATTTCGGGTGTGTTTCATCCTTGTATTCATTGCTGCTAGAATCGTTATTCTTCAAATGAGCACTCGTAAGTTTCAAAAGGTGTTTATACTGTTGCAGGGCACCATGCGAATAAGTACCAAGATTCTGTTTAAACAGTAATTCGTTGAGTCCAGAAGCTGGCTTGATTATGACAGAGTCTACTTTTACGTCATTACTAGGCAAGAATAAAATTTGCTTGTTTCCCAAAAATATTTTTTTTATTTTGCTTGTATACTCCATATGTTCTATCCTTGGACCATGAGTTTGTCAAGTAATCATGAAGCATTGTGGTTTGTTCCTTTTTCTGTTTCCACTCGGAGAGAGGCAAATCTTCATCAATTTCATTGAGAGGTTTCTTGCGTTTCACTATAGTTAGAGGCTCTTCTTCCTTCTTCACTGTTACAGGCGGAGGTGGTTTCGGCTTCAAACTGTCCAGTCTGTCTGTTATAGGCTTGAAAGCTTCTTCATTAATCATATCACTTTCCATTCTAGCACGTTGAGCTGTCAAGTACTTTGCGTGAATACTTTTGATCACGGTTTGTAAGTCACCGACAATGTCAGACATTGTACTACCCACTTATAATGACAAGACAGGGTATTTATATGTTGTTTTTCTTAGGTGGAGGCCTAGAACTCGGCTTGGTATTTTTCCCTTCCAAAACTATGACTGGATGTGGATTATAAACTGATGTTAGCATATTTTCAATATTTTTAATTGAATCTTCAAGTTTATTAATGTGTGTTGTAATCTGGTCCAGGACTTTGTCTGTGCCAAAAGTTACATTTATTATACTTTCAACTGCATTAAGTTTCCTGTCCAGCAAATTCTCCACATCAACAGGAATAGCCCTGAGTTTAACATCCACATCATTTATCATACTTGCAATATCATTACTTGTTCTGTCAAGTACATTTCGTGTTAAACTAATCAAATCACCATTAAGTGTGTAAATAAATGCCTTGTTAATAGCATCTCCATCTTCGCTAGGACTTGCAATATTTTTAAGTCTTTTTCCTTCGGCACTACAGTTCCCATCATCAGTAGGCACTAAACAACTTTCGATTTTACGTTTCAGGCCATTACGGCCGAATTTGGAGATTATGTAGCTCATTTCCCACTGACGAAGGCTTATAAACTGATCGAATCCACACCGGTACCTTCCCTTTAAGTAGAGGAAAATCTTTAGTTATTACAAGAAATATCTGAGGATCACTCCAACAAAAAGCGCACACCTCTTTGAATTCATCGAAAGTCATGTCTGTATTAACATGATCAGAGTAAACATGTCTCAAGTTCAAGTCATCCATGCAAAACAAAACCAACAAATCCGCATTATCTCTCAATAACTGTTTGGGTATACGTGAATAAGTCTGGCAAAGGTAAAAGGAATCTACTAACATATGTCTTCCCATGCAAAAGTATTCCTGGATACAAGCCTGTTTCTCAGTCTTCATCATCAAATATAAACACATAATTTTGTAGAGCTCTCCTTGGTGGTACCACCGCTTCTTTGTCGCTGAATGGAAAATATCTGAGACAATCCACGTAACTTAGAATTTTTCCAAGTCGCTGATACTTTGGCTGTTGTAATGATTTCGAGTATAGGTACACATTCTCGAACCGGAGAGCATTAGGCTCCTCCAGCAAGCTTAACAACACACATGTCTTGCCACAGTTTGATGGTCCTGCTATGATGCAATGTACATTATTGGGAGGGAGGGGACCATGCCTTGATTCGTGAAAGGTGACTTCATCTTCGGTAGTAATATGTATGGGCAAACTAATTTCTTGCTTGTCAAGCAGAACATGCATAGTCTTGTGAGGAACATGCATAGTCTTGTTCGGAGCACGCATTGTCTTGTGCAGAACACATTGTGGAAAGTGTGGAGTAGATTGCGGAGCAAACACAGAATCGTTGTTACAAGTTTGAGTATGTCTTTTCAAAATATCACTCCGAGTAAACTGACGTTTGCAGATTTCACTTTGAAATTTCATTCTTGAAGTTTTCATTGTGCATGTAGTTGCTTCATGCCGTAACATATTACACATGGCTGTAAATACTTTACCACAGAAGCGGCAGCGGACATGCATCATTAACAACCGTACTGTTCAAAGTCTCGAATGAAACTGAATAAAATGTATATAAACACATACTTAAGTAATTGTAACTTAGACTGTGTTCCAATTCAGGCTGTAAGGGCCCTTAACTGGCTTCGTGCCCAAAAAAAATGCATCGCAGATGTGACGTCATTCAAGTGCTGTTCCAATTCGAGCAAAGGGTACGAATGCACCCTTAAATGTCCCCTTTAGCTAAGGGTAAGTGCGACGTCCCCTTACGCACTTTGCTGCGATGTTCGACAGAGGAGTATTTAAACTGTAAATGAGATATATTTATTTACGAAGTGTGATTACATGATAACTATGCAGAAATGTTGCGCGAAATGGCGAAGCGACTAGTTTAGTTAATGTTTCATGATTTTCTAATGTGCGCAAATATATTCCCTTACACGTTCACTTTACATTCCCTAAATAAAAAGCAAATCAAAAACATTTTTAAGTTAATTTAAGCGCAATTAAAAATATGTATAAACGTAAGTCAATCGATACGATTTTTTTTAAAACAGTTTTCATTGCGCCGAGTATCTTCGCGCCGTGCGATTCAGTATACAGATAGTAGGGCTTGATGTATATAATTATTAAACATTCCGCCTGTGTTCTCTCAAAAACAGTGTAAAGTTTTATTCCTATCACAAAAAGTACGTTTTATAATTTCTGAATAGCAAAATTGTTGACTTTATTTATACATGTACAATATAGGTTATGTTGTTTAAGTGAATAAGGGTGTCCGAAACCACGAATACACACTTCGCCTCGAAGGGGTCAAGGGCTCGTGAGGCATTATGGGACAGAAAGGGCTCAAGGGCAAGTGAACAAGGGGACATTGCAACGAATTGGAACGCAGCCTTAGTGTATCATAATGCCTCGTAGGAGTAAGTTCAAGAGCGGAAGAGGATTAGTGAATATTCTTATAAATAACTTGCCTTTCGAAGCACATATTCCTGGGTACCGGTACTGTGGACCAGGAACTAAGCTGAAGAAGAGGCTCGAGTGTGGTGACGTCGGAGTCAACCAATTGGACGAGGCGTGCAAGGAGCACGACATAGCCTATTCTAATAGTAACAAGCTGGAAGATAGACACGCTGCTGACATTGTCCTTGTAAGTAGAGCAAAAAAGATTGCTTAATCCAAGGAATCAAAGTTTGGTGAAAGAGTTGCTGCTTGGGGAGTATCCAAGATCATGAAGACTGAAGTCAAGCGAGGAGTGGGTTTGCGAATAAAGGGCAGCCCATCCACTCCTACAAACACCCGAATCAAATTCAAACAGTCTGACAAAAATATAGTTAGTCAGATGAAAAGTAAAAGCCGCAAGAAGAAGAAACCAAGCAAGAAACAGGGTGGCTTCCTACCTATGCTTCTGCCTGGCCTGGCAGCACTAGGAGGTCTGATTGGCGGAGTTGATGGTATTGTTAGAGCAGTGAATACATCGAAAAACCAAGGTAAGCTGTTGGAAGAACTTCAATGCCACAACAAGCAAATGGAAGCTATTGCACTATGGTAAAAAAATGGGAAAGGACTTTACCTAAGACCATACCCTGTGGGTGGAGTATGTCTGAAAAAAAGAACCAGAAAGAGAAGGAAACAGTCCTAAACCGACTACCCAACAGACCACTAACAAACCTAGATTTAATAAAGTTTGCTAGAAAATTACAAATACCCCATTTCAGGGGTGTGTTCATGAGAGACAAATTACCAATAAAACCAAGACTTAACGAATGTGGAATTATAAATTTATATTTGGCTAACGGTCGAAGAACTCATTGGGTTAGTTATAAAAATATGGAAACAATGTTGATTACTACGACAGTTTTGGAAACCTTCGCCCACCCATAGAAGTGCGCAAGTATTTTAAGGTGATGGAACTAAGTTATAATTATTTCAATGAGCAATTACCTACCCAGTGGAACTGTGGCCATTTATGTCTCAAGTTCTTAATTAGTGATTAATAAACGTTGATACAAGCACAACTTTGTATCAGTCATGTCTGTAACATTGATCTTGACGGGCAAGAGCTCAGAGATGCGCTCCGTGCATTTTCCAGCTCTGGATTTAAAAGGTTCATGGTCAGTTGCGCTAATTGAATTCCAAACTTATTTCTCTGTACCTAATGTAGAAAGTTCAAACTTTAAATTTCGCTACGTAAGAAATGACATCACTGAAGAGGTTACTGTGCCTACAGGATCGTATGAGATCGAAGACATTGCAGCATACATCAAGCAAGCATTAGGTCCTGATGTAAGTTTTGTTTTGCGAGGAAATCCAAACACTCTGAAAAGTGAAATTTTATGCAGCGAAGATATTGACTTTACCGAGAAAGATACACTAGCATCCATGCTGGGATTCGAACACAACGTGTATGAGAGTGGAAAAGTACACCAGTCAACACTGCCTGTAAACATCTTGCCGGTGAATGTTATAAGAGTAAACTGCAATCGTGTAACAGGCTCATATCTAAATGGTAAACCGAACCATACACTTCACGAGTTTTCACCAACTGTTCCACCTGGATTCAGACTGGTAGAAGTCCAGAAAAATCTAATTTATGCACCAATCATAGAAAAGTACATACAGGAAATTATTGTTCGTATAGTCGACCAGGAAGATAAACTAATTAATTTCAGAAATGAAGAAATTACATTGCGCTTGCACTTGAAGAAAGATGGGCCTAAGTTTTAGAAAAAAATTATAAAAACTAGTCTCCCCACCATGCCAAAGGTCAGTTTGTCACGAGCAACCAGTGTGTTAACACGTAAAAATATTGTGTTCTTGAAGAGTATAGGCTACAAAGTCAAGAAGAATGGAAGCAGAAAGACTGAATGTGGACGAGCCCGTTAGTTATGAGGATTCCATAACAAAGACTGAATTCCATGCTAATTCGCCCTACCTGCCCGGTCCATACCAGCTGTCGTCCGAGGTTCGAATACCGGTGCAAAACCAGGACATTTATACTTTACCATGCAACTCATACTTGAGATTAAGAGGTACGTTAACAAAGGCAGGAAATGCCTTTCCTGTAACCACCAAGATAATTAGAAATGCAGTACTTCACATGATTAATATAATTGCTTATGAACTGAATGGTGTCGAGATTGATCAGACACGAGATGTAGGTATTACAGCTACTACGAAGAACTACCTGTCTCTAACACACAACCAACTACCCGCAGCCAAAATGGCCGGATGGGAAATCGAACCAAATTATAAAGTTCCTGTGTACGAAGGTGGAAGATATGAAATATGTGTACGTCTTTCCTCGTTGCTAGGATTCGCCGAAGATTACAAGCATATTATAGTGAATTCTAAACAAGAGTTAGTCATACTTTTAGCCAATACTCAGACAAATGCTTTACTGGATACTTCAGAAAACCCAGAGGTCACAGCACTCTCTTTACAATCAATAGAGTGGCTGCTGCCACATGTTCAAGTAAAGATGGAAGAAAGAATAAAACTACTCAAGTTTGTCGAGAAAGGAAGGAATATAGATGTAGCTTTCCGCTCGTTGAGCTTGGAAACTTGTCCGGCCCTTACTCAGTCTCAAAACGTAAATTGGAATGTTAAATCATCATTTGCAACGGAAAAGCCACGTTACATAATTCTAGCATTCCAGACCGGAAGACAGAATCCCACAAGTGCAGATCGCTCAATGTTTGATCACATCAATATAAAGAATGCCAAAGTATATTTGAACTCTGAAAGTTTTCCATACGTGGACTTGAACGCGAATTTCAGTAATGGTTCTTTCATGTTGGCATACCAAATGTTTGCAGATTTCCAGAAATCATACTATGGACACGAATCTTCGACCACACTCGAACCAGAAGAGTTTATGAACAGTGCCCCGCTCCTTGTATTTGGCGTAAGTAAGCAAGATAATCGTATAAACACAGGACTAATTGATTGTCGCATTGAAATGGCAGCAGCAGAGAATATACCTGCCGGCACACAGGCCTACGCTCTCATTATCCACAACCGTTTGGCAACATATAATGCAAGGGATAAAGTGGTGAAAATACTAACTTAAGCTCAGTTCGATCTTGGACGTCAACATTTACGCAAGCATCCAGGGCTTCCAGTCTTAACTCGGATTTATTCTTAGAGGTTAGCATAGCATACAATGATGGAAAAGTGACAATGCATAGCTTCCTGCCATCATTTCACTGGAAATTGTTGGATAAGAAAAGTAAACGCACCAATAAATGGCTTACAAAAATTATCACGGTCTAAACTGGGAAGATGGATATGAGGATTATGAGAAAATTAAATATGTATTAAATGCAATTATAGGTGATGAAGTTGTCTTTGTTGCTGGGGTGGAACAGAAAAAATGGTTAAGTAATTATTGCAATGAAAATGTTAATATTATAGACTTGCAAACTACGTACAAGTGTCCGTCGCTCCGCTACTTGAAAGCAAAGTTCGACAAGCCCGAACACGTCTGCGAGTCGTGTGAGCGGGACCTGACCTGTTCGTGCCTGAATGTGCTACTGCTAAGGCTGTGGTGTTTGGGAACTCCAGTGACGTGAGCTAGCGTGACGTCAGAGTAGATAGTATATAGCAGGCCCGGTCGGGGGGACCGCACAGTTACTGCTTGGTCAAGATACTACGTTACTCACAGCACGGTGAACAATGGACACTAGATTTTGACCAGAAGAGTTCCACGACTACATCGAGGCGGAAATTGGTTTTCGTCGAGTGCACTACATACCTGTTGGTCTTCCAGAGCATCTCGTATTCTGCAATGGACTTGAACACTTTCTGTGGGTCAACGACGAAGATGTGTTCAGTGTGACGCTTATTCCCTGCAAGTTTGTAAACTGCCTAGTTTTCCATCTCCGACCAGATAGCCAGCTACCATCCACAACTGAGGAGCTTATTATTCGAGCTAAAGGTGAGATCATTCGTCACTACAGTGAGAGTTGTATCTCCTATGTACTGAGACGTGATAAACAAGTTATTCGCTGGGTGGAAAGGTGCAGTGGCCAAATTGAACAAAGGGAAAGTTCGGTGGACGTCTCCATGCACACCTCTGATGTGTGAAGTATATTTGTCATCATAGTCAACTTGTTAATCCATCATCATCATGTACAGGGGCCATGGAACTGAAAGTTTTCTGTTTTCATGTATCAAGCAAGAAGTTTACAAGAATCGTAGAAAAATGATAGAAGATCCTAAGTACAGTCATATAAACTTTAGTGACAAAGTTCGCAATGACATTTATGAATACTTTAATTACGAAGCTCGCAACTACATTTTTTGAAGACTCCAATGATGTTCAAGACTACAAACCAGTACTACGACCTGACCCGACCAAGGAGGCAGCTATACCTCACCCCATGTTCGAGCCCTGGGCGGATAACTATATCTACGCAGTCACCAGCAAACAGTGTGTAATTTATGAAATTGAATTTGAAAGTGAAGAGTGGAGTGGAGAAATTCTGAACAGAACATATTTTGAAATGTGTAGAGATGGCAACCATTTTCGTGTAACATTCAACCCCGTCTCACCACGCACTACTAGCAGTGTTACAGCTTGTTTTGTGTGTGATGTTGATAACTGCCCAGTTAATTTATGCAAACCATTTTTGCCACTGCCACTGACTCTGGACCAAATGAAATCATGTGTTGAGACAACAGAGTGTGTTGTTGTTGATAAATGTGATGGACTGCAACATAACATAAGTACAATAACATCCACACGTACCCAATGCCTTACAGCAGGTTGTGCTTCTCACCTGTGTCCTGTGTATAGAGAAAAACTGTTGCAAGATATTAATTTCTCACCAGCAAATTTTTTGAAGGGATATTACAAAAGAAAAATGTAAATATATGTCGGTGAAGACAATACTTATCAGTCAAGATGGAGGAGGCAACATGTAACGACGAGTCTTCAAGTGAAAATGAAGCAGAAATTTCTGGAAGTTTGTTCTGCTACATCAAGTGTCATTTCAGTCGTATGTGTACGAGAATATGGGACATTCTGATAAATTGTACCAGTTTTCCGTGTAGAAGATGAGTGGGTTTTTCCCAGCACCCCCCTCCACCACACCTCCACCACCACTCCACACCACCACTGCTACACCACAACCACCATTTTGTGAAGATACTCAGTTCTCTGTAGACCATCAACGTGACATCATGCAGCGCCTCTCTCCTGCCGAGCACTACGAGTACGTAAAGCCTGGAGATCAGTATGTGGAGTATTACTACTGGGATGGTGACGGCAACTACCGTGAATACACTGAAGAGTGCAACTTGGGTGAACATTGGCTTTATGCACATTATCCTACGAGTTGGGAACATTGTCAAGAGATGGTTGGCTGCTACCCTGAAGGTAAATGTGTTGTGTTCAACATGCGGAACAGTACACAGCTACCTGCCTCCAATAAAGACGTTGTAGCTCATGCACTACTGGAAAAGCCATCTATTATGCAGAGACTCTTGTCGCCCGAGCTCCTCGAGACTGAAGCCACCTCTACATCATGTGACGATGCTGAAGATGGTGACCATATGCAGAATTATGATGTTGGAGCCCTGGCAACCATGGAAGGACAAGATGTCGTTGGTGATTCTACATTTATGTGCCCTGTTGTTGGAGAGGACTACCTTGCTTCCTTGGTACGCAAACATGTGCATGCAATACTCAAAGACATTTTAAAAGTACTTGAAGATTCATGATGTATGTAAATATTTGTTGTAATATGTGGTTGGACTCTTGTATATGATGGGAAATGCTGGTATGATATATACATATATATATATATATATATATATATATATATATATATATATATATATATATATATATATATATATATATATGTATGTATGTATGTTTATATATATATATATGTATGTATGTATGTATGTTTATATATATATATATATATATATATATCCGATTGAAGTAAAAAAAACACGACGATAGCCAATTGTGTCCAAACTATATAGAATATTCATAAAAAACATATCCCCCCCTTTTATTACTGCTTGGGGGTCGAATTTTAAAAAAAATCTAAAACTAATTTTTTTTACTTACGTAAACATAGTTTTGTCGTGAAAACCAACTCTTTATCCCTAAGGATTCAACCGTTATCGATGATTAATCGGAAAGCCATTTAAGGTTTTTTCACCCCCTTAAAAGTTAAATTTTGAAGAATCCTGAAACTGGCTCATATGCATTTTTATGTGTGTCCCATTGAAGAAAAATTCACGATGATAGGCCATCGGGTTCTAGATCTATCGGTGTTTCTTCGAAAATAAAATTGAGTAGACTAGTTCCAAAACTCCCCTTGTCCACTTTCACTAAAACTGAGCAAATAGCGAAAAACTGATTTGCGAGACCATTTGTGACATGGCCAAAGCAGTTTTTAAAAGCGTGTCTATTATTGAATAAGGCGAGTTTTGGAAACTATCATCACGTCAACTTTAGCGCACATTTAAAAGCTACACAAATCTGTTCAGAACTCATTTTTCCTTGGTGATGGACAAGGAGAGTTTTCGAATTGGACTACTCTAAATGTTATCTCCTTAGAGGTCGAATTTCAATAAATCCCTTCTTAGTGTTCGCTTACGACCTGTGGGGAAGCCACACAATTTTTTCACTATTCTAGATCCAATGGTCTGGACTGCAGTTTGAAACGTCAGTCAGTCAGTCGATGTTCTCTTTTATATATAGACATTTTCTCTAACGACCTCGCTGTTGACGAGACGTAAAGCGCATTTGATAAACCTTCGATACCTCGTATGTACATCCCTGAACCACTCACATGCACAATCAACTGCGCATCTGTAGCTGGTACGATTTGCTCATTCTCGGAACAAACTGGTTTTATTATAATCGAGGCTCGAGCGACCTGACAAGGCTGTGTATCTTGATAAAGTAGTTACATCGTGCGTCTAGGGAACATTTTTCATGCCTGACAGCGGACATAAATAATTCTGTATAGTTATACGTTATAGGATATTCACGGTAAATTGAACACTTACTGAAACACGCTCAACAACAATAAACCATAAGTAAAAAAAATTTTTTCCCGCGCTTCCTATTCTCCTTCGAGTTCAATGTCTATTCTATAATATCACGTGGTGTACATTTTAACAGAGCCTTATGAGTGAATATTTAATCGGGTTCTGCAAATTACAGCTCACTATAGTGTGTGCAAACTTGACATATTCTGTTTAGACTTAACAGAGCACTAGACTTTGGTCTCTATTGTTCCTCTTCTCTTGGCCCATTAAGAATCATTTCCACCTTGCTTCGCACCTGGTAATTATTATTTATAAGTCTATCAGGTAATACTGGCTAACTATTAGAAATGAAATAAATGAAATGTTTTTTTTGTAATACGCTGGTTTTTTTTTGGTTGGTATAAAATAGAATTAAACCATTGTATTAGGAACCACTTTATTATACTGTTCTAAAAAGACTGCAATACAACGAACAATTCTGTATATTTTCCCGTTTAGTGAGTTAAATTTATTTAAGTCAATGTTTATTTAAAATAAGATATTTACATCAATGTATTTAATTGTTCTAAATTAATCGCAGTCTAGTTGTTACTTTTTTTAATTTTTCCTTTCCTACCCATGATAATTTTTTTTTATCATGAATCATAAATACTTCAGTCAAATTAAATGCGGCCGGGTTTTCAACTTTTGAACCTACAAGGGTGGCGCAACGGTAACACTTTGGACCTGCATTCTTGAAGAATCAGATTCGATTTCCAGCTCCGACCATCCTAATTTCGGTTTCAATGGCTTCCTGAAATCGCTCCAGGCGAATTCTGTCAAAGGCCATTGCCGATTCCTCTTCCAGTTCCTGTCTTAGTGTCAATTTGTGTGTCGCATTCTCTGATGACCTCGCTGTTGATGAGACGTGAACCCCACTTACCTTGCCATGCCTTCAACCTTAAGAAAGGTAAAGTCTTGTCCGTCAAGCTGCACCTTCTATTTTAGTCTGGAATTACATGAGTAAATTACATTTTCAGTTTGAATTTCGTGAGAGATCACGGTTTTTTTACTGCGTGGGTTGTATGACTTTGTATAGTTTCCCGCGTAGCCTCTAGTTTACAAAGAAGAAAACCCTTCTGCATCAACACGTCAGGCGCACGTCTCGCTGGGTATTATTAAGACAAGCATGAAAAGATAGGAGTCCGGATGTCTCGAAGTTTTCATTACCGGGCTGAGCGCGAGGAAAACTTAATATTTAGTCCCCGGGGGGACTACGAGAACACTTCCCGGGCACTTCATCAAGTCGCTGAGTCGAGGCGCGAATCCCTAACAACGTGGATATGAAGGAGAGGTCCTTTTTTTATTATTTGTAAGACGTGAGTTATAATAACGTCATTTCCTGTACTTAACGAGACCGCTGGAGCCCTCGGAATCGTTCCTCCGCAGACCGAGCCCAAAGCCCCAAGAATTGAAAAGACGGCTAGGACGAGGGGGTTGAGGGGAGGCATTTCTGAGTTGGCAGTGCCAGGGGTGGAGCGACTACGGGGAGGTCGGCAAGGGAAGGAGTTGGCGGTGTAATTGGATTTGGTTATGAGAGCGAGAGGCGGAGCAGGATGTTGAAGGAATGCCTTCAGGTGCGATGATGGGGCGTAATGAGGTCATAAAGTTCAACAGTGCTGAAGCTCGCGAAGGTTCGCGCGACAAGGACGGGCGCATAGTGCTCATGGGCCATCACCAGGGGGGAGGAAGTGGGTTTGTATGAATACCCACACAGGGAAACTTGGTCCAATGCGTCATGTTCCTCTCTAATTGCGGCGAAAATTGAAAACGCCGCTCGCCACTTAATTACAATTTTCCTCTACCTTGGGCATTTTCACCGATGTTAAGCTTTCCCTGAATACAATACACGTTACCTTCTTCAACGATTACTACGGTAATCTGCAGTTAGTTCGATTTTATAATTCCTCACACTGAAAAACAAAAATATTACTGTAGGTACCAGCATTGCGTAAAAAGTACAGGCAGTAATCAGGTTTGGTTGGCGCTGCTATTGTATTGTTGTTAATATATCAAAACAAACGTCATAACAGGCAATAATTTATATAGAATAAAAGTCGATGAAATTATTGTTGTGGCCCGAGGAAAATTACAGAGTATGTTATAGGAACTAACCAATCACAATGGTAATTTAAAAAAAATATTGCTGTCAGTTTTTTCAAGCAAACTGGGGATTCCCTCGACATCCCACAAAAATCAGTATTTATTTAACACATATCAAATTATTACCAGATAACCAGGGCGTCACTCCACGAAGTGAAGACTTACAACTTGGCACCCGTAAAAAAATATTTTTAGTTATTTAGACAGCATTTTTATATCTGCCCAAAAATACACGTCAGAACTATGATATGTTTGTGTAAATCAATGGCGAAAAGGACGTATGTGCTTGCAGGGTACCGGTGTTCAGCACTGACTATATACAACTCGGGGTTGTTTGTGGAAACAATAATCTGGTAGGTACAAGTACTATCGCCAACCAGTATCGTGCAAGGTGTGAGGGACGCATTATCCAGTCACACGACCTCAGTCTCAGCAAAATATTCTATTCGTCGCGTCTTACATGTATGTTAAGGTTCTTATTCAGGTAGGCTGCGTTGGTGTATGTGAGGCACAAAATCGGTGGAGTGTTAAGAGTGATGTCGGTCGGCGTATTAAATGCATTATCGCCTCTACACGCAAACCCCGCAACTGGCGCGCAGAGCTTTACTATTATTCACTTCCCTATGGGACTGTAAGAGGTGAGCGTATTATTTTATTTGCGATACTTGTGGTTCAAATTCCAGTGCTTATTTACATTATTGTGTTTTTCGAATACGGTTGGAATTACGGCAGTTTAAAAAAGCTGTTTTTTAAAATAGCAATTTTGAGAGTTTTGAAAATTGTGTTTGCATTACGCGATCCTAATTTTTGTGTTTTTTTTTTCATAGATGTACAAACGTAATGCGCGCTGAGATGTTTCTTCCAAATATTATTACCTGTAACTCGCTGCGATGCGTTTCAAGCGCAGGTAGATAGGAACTTTAAGTGTAGAGTCGGATAGTGCCGGTTCTTTTGAAATTCGGTCACGCTTCGTCACTGGCGCAAAATAATAACTCGGGGTAGTAATTCACGTGACTTTCAGCGGTTGCAAGTTTAATCGAAGAATCTAAGGCAAGGAAAATACTATCGTACTACGAGTTACTACCTACAGAATTATCTTTTATTTAATATGAGAATTACCTTTTTATCCGGGGATAACGGCGGTATAGTGGTTAGACTACTCCTCTCCCTACACGGCGATCCAGGTTCGATTTTCAGAGAGGTTACTCTCAATTGTTGTATATGGGAAACGAATCGGAAACCTGTGTCGATAGGCGGTATTTTCTCGACGCTACCTGCTTTCCTTACACAGAAAGGTGTACATCACATCATTCTCACAAGCATCTAGTGCTTAGGCCAGAGTTTTTCCGCTACTGAGAGAGTTGTTTTAAACCCAGGCGAGAACTGATATCATCGACTGCTCTGTAACTTTTTTACAAATAGTTTTTCCGCGTAACGAAATTTTTCGAGGCAAACTGTACATATATTTGAGCTCATTTATCAATCAAAATAAAATTTCGTTACTTAACTAATTAGCTACGGTACTATCATGAGGTATTTTGACTCCACAGATTCCCAGCGCATAGTTAAAACTAGTTTAGAACAAGTTACAGAGATATTTAACGATATCGGCTTCAGTTTATCTTAAAAAAAAGTAATTTGCGTCAGAAATGTAGAAGCTCTGGTCCAAGCACATAAGTAGAACACCTAAGTGGACGCATTTTGCGCGTTCGAGAAGCTGTAAGGGCGAGACAGCACACGCTTCCCCCTTTTTTTTTTTTTTTTTTTTTTTTTTTTAGCATTCAGAAGCATGTCACAGGTCTGGCGTGCAGTCTTCTTGCCAGCTCACCTCTATGAAACATTCAGTGGTGACCCTATCGTTTTAGGACATGATATTAAAGATAAAGCTGTGCATATGAATTTTAAAAGACTCTATACCAGGAGTTTCGTGGCTAAAAAGAACCGCAAGAACACCCATTTTCACCATATTCAGTCGGAAGAAAACAGTCCTTAAATATTACTTGGGAACTTATCTTAATAATTATGCATGTCTATAACGATACTTGAATACTTTTCCTAACTCATGTGTAAGGCCCGGTAGTTTCCGCGAAAATATTTTCCCCCACTTTGTTTCAGTGCCTTACGTGCACACCTGCAGCTCAATTTTGTTGCTATTCACAGAGTTTTTTGTGCAGAGTCATTCAATTAGACTGTGCCAATCAGTACATGGATAACTGCCACACATCACGTCTGTGATTTGCGGGTTTAACCTCCACACGTTGTATGTTACGGCATCCAATCACCGACCACATAGCAGAGATGCAGGTGCGCACGTAAGACAATGAAACAATGTGATGCAAATATCTTTTCGCGAAAACTACCGGACCCTACTTATGAGTGTCGAGCAGTTTTGTAATAAATTTGTATCGGCTGAAACTCTGCACCCAGATCAGCGGCCAGCCTACAGAGTCATCCACAGCAGGCGCTAGATGCCGCATCTGAGGTAAGGACACAACCAGGCGATAAGGTTTTGGACTGGCTCGTTCTCTATTTTCATTTTTACAATTTCGGTTGATATTTTTTTTCTTGACAGTGGTGTGAAATTTTATTTACCCATTTTGTGGTCCCCCGAAACCATGTTACTAAGCATGATATCTATAAAACAAAAATAGAGAAGCATAGTTTTAAATGTGTTTCCTATTCTTAAATAAAAACATCAAACACACGTTCTGCCGTATCCCTTAAAAAACACTTTCTCCTAACACGCTACAACACAATTGATGCACCAGCTGTATACGACTTCTTACAAAGGAGTTAAAACGTTGATCCCATGTTAAAATTAATTATTTCTCAACAACTTAATTTTCAGATAACTCTTTTAAACAAAAAAAAAGAATCATGAAAATTGTGAAATGGTATTGCCGTATAAGAAATTTTACTAACGTTTTGTTTTACACAAATATCTAAATTTTAATTTTAAAAATTATGATTTACGAAAAAAAAATTAGGTACCGTAATCAAGAGTGACTTTCTACGCGTGGGGTGACATAGGGACACTTTCATACTGTTTGTATTTTCCATATTAGTTAATTGTTATTATTTATTATTTGGAATGTATAGCAAATAAATTAATTTATTCAGGACTGTAATATATGCGAAAAATAAATTTTTGTAGTATCCCAAAGTCCCCGCAGGCATCCTACGTGTCCAAAGTCAACCCCGCTTACGATATTTTATTTTTATCCTTTCTGTTGCAACATTTGAAAATAATATTCGCTTGTATGTGTTAATTTACTCCACGAATGTTTAAAGCGCAACTCCCAAGAAGGGTTACTTATAAAATATACGGTAAAACGAATGGCAGCGGTGGGATTCGAACCGACGCCCCCGAAGACAC
>PNEQ01037949.1:22729-60027 GCA_003012365.1 Medauroidea extradentata
TTTTTTTTTTTTTTTTTTTTTTTTTTTTTTTTTTTTTTTTTTTTTTTTTTTTTTTTTTTTTTTTTTTTTTTTTTTTTTTTTTTTTTTTTTTTTTTTTTTTTTTTTTTTTTTTTTTTTTTTTTTTTTTTTTTTTTTTTTTTTTTTTTTTTTTTTTTTTTTTTTTTTTTTTTAATGTTTGGTCCAGTGTGGCGAGGCGGTATCTTCCGCGTCATCATTGCACCGAACACTCCCCCCATTAATGTGACTTATTTAAGCAACCCCGAGTAAATTTCGTGAGACAATTATAGAGAGACAAATTTTTGAGACAAATTGGACAAACACAAATTTGACACCCATCCAGACCTGGGAATCGAACCCAGAACCCCACGTATCTGAGTCGGTCGCTCAACCAACTAAGCTGCGGGCCGCTCGGCCACGCTACCTTTCGAGAATATGGCGTGCGATTTTACAAAAGTACTGGGCATATAACTATTTTAGAAAAATAATAATTTGCGGAGGGGCCACGGTGATTGAGGAGTCAGACCTCCCGCATCCCACTAAGATATCCGGGTTCGATTCCCAGTGGATCCAGGCCAGAATTTTTCGCATGTGGGAAAAGTGTTGGGCGTTGGTATTGGCTAGTGGGTTTTCTCGGGGAACGCCCGCTTCTCCCGCTTCACTCATTCCGTCGCTGCTCCACGCTCATCTCACATCACCTCATCCATGCCTCGGGCTGGAGGGAGACAGGCTTATCTCGCTAGTTGAGCAGCCGGCCAAACCTTCACCCCGGCCTTCTCCCTTGCACACTGTGACCTTGCCATAAGGAGGGAAACACGCAGTGGTTTTCATCTCATTCATTCACGTATACGATACCGTTTAAAATTAATCCATTGAGATTTTTTTTAAAATTTTAATACTGATTCCCAGTTAAACTACATGTATTCTTATTACACAAAACATTAAAGCATATGATTAAACAATATACGAAATTTTTAATTTTTGTATTCGTCGATATCGCTGTTTAAACGCGATATTTTCCTCACCGAAATATCACTCCCCACTCCACCCCCTGTTTCCACGCAGTCAACATTTGCACACATGTTTGCACAAACTTTTTTCTTTTTTCCTTACGTATGCAGTAGCTTTATGTACATGACTCAATTGCCAATGCTAGATTGTATTTCTGTGCTTGAAAACTTCCAAAGTAGGCAGTTGATTATGGCTTTAAATAAATCCCATTTCCGATGGTCATAAAGTTCCAGAGTTACGCTTTGATTGCCTTAATAAAATTAACTAAGTAATCTATTTTATTGCTGCTTTTTTTCTGTGTGATTCCCATTGTTACTGGCAGGAGGTGTTCGGAAAAACGTGTTTTCTGAAAAAGAAAACAACACTGAACCCCGACGTCAATCTTGTGCGGAAGTGAAATTTGTTTTACATTTTATTTACGAAAACTTACTGAATTATTTTAAATAAAAATTAAATAGGTACATGCATGTTCATATTTCCTTTTTAAGCATATTTTTGAAAATTTATTTCCTATTTTCTCTAGTGTTGACATATCATAATATATTTACATGAATTGAAGAAAACATAAATCAATTATTTCTTTTTGAATCGAAGAAAAATATCAAGTTCACACTATGATACATAATGTCCCTTAAACTATTCATTACTTCTCTTTGGTCTTTAGCTTAGCGAAGGAAAGTGCTACTGTTATACGGCCTTATAGCACTATGTCGCATTAGTGCGTATAAATATTAAGTCATTAACCTGGTGGTTGTTTACGTGTATGTAACATGTCATAATGAGTGATTATTATGTTTTTGACATAGAGTGCAACAAATCTAACACACATAGCATGACAAACATTCTACGCAAAAAAAATGTTTTGCTCTATCACGTGAATCTCAGCTGGAAAACGACTTCCAAAAAATGCTCATGGAAAAAAAAAAAGAATGAAATAAGTTTACAGTACAAACAGCAGCTATTCATTGTAGATGTGGTGATTTTTTTCTTTTAATTTTAGCTTCCATAGTTTAGGTATACGAACAATTTTGCATACTAAGATCGTAACCAGCTTATACGTACGTGCTTACGTAATATATAAAATAATTTGCTGTCGATAATTAAAACACTTATGGTGAAGTGCATCCACGTTCTCGATTTTATGTTATTTTTAGTTCTGAATCAATATTTATCTCGAGAAAAGCACGGCTGAGTGCGTTATTAAATGACTTTTAAAAGTGTAGGTCTACTCTGCGTTACATATTGAAACTATCTCGAATAGTTTTCCTAGTAACCTCCGTCAATGTGCACTGGTTCAAAATCCTTGCATATCAGGACAACAAAACAAAACTCGAAACCCATCTGCGAATAAACGTTCCGCCCACGTCACGCCAGACAGATCGAGATGCATCCCTGCACTTTGCCAACAAGTTTGGTAAACGCTCAGCAAATTAGCCTGCAATTTCCGATCTCGCTCATTAGGCACGGACCATTTCGCACGCCTTGATTGACGACCCCAACAACTGCAACTCAGCACCACTGTAATTACATCTGTCTCTTGATGCTGCTTCTCTGTGTGTGCGTAACTAGATAGTCGATACAGGCGATACATTTAATAAGTGTTTTTGCCCTGCAGACTCATTGTTGTCACGAATGCAACTGCTTAACTTAATTGCGAGTGATTATCGAACTAAATCCGCGAGTGACAAAGAGAATTTAAGTAATGCACAATGAATTTGTGGAAGGAGACTCTTACAATGCATGAGGAAAAGAAAAATCGTGTTACTTGAAAAGAGCCGTAAAATTAATAAAAAGTCAGGCTCCATACGATTGAACGTTTTTAACCTCTGAATATAAACAGTTGATCGCAAGCAATCACTCTATATGATTATTTTCAGGCGGATTATTTTTCGCCTTTTCAGCTACTCCAAGATTATTAATTTACACCCACATAGACATAACTAGAGTAACAGTGAAACATTTATTTATCCTGAGATACGAGGAACTGACAAGTAAAGAATATTTTTAATGACCCACAATACGTAAATAAATAACTTTGCATATGACTTCGCAAATGCTTTCGTCTTATATTTTTCTGCCAATACAATAGTTAGTAATATTTACCATTAAAGATAATTTGAATTATGAAATACTGGCCATAAATACAATATTATTTAAATTATCTTGGTTTTCTCGACAAATAACCAGTTTTCGTCACCGAAACTGAAAACAAATTGCTAAGACGAAAACAGCTGTACGCCAAACATGAGCATTTTGCTTGGAGATAGTGTGAGGACTATGATGAAATAAATGAAAAGGAATTGTAAATAAACTGATAGAAAAAGTAATAAAACGTCAATGTTGCAACCATAATAACCAAAACAACATTTCCAGTACTTTTTTATAGGAATATAAAATTTGAGGTGCTGTTAATATATACACGGATACCCTAGTATACAAAAGTTTACTTGCTTTAGATTTTTTTTTTTTTAATTTTACGTTATTTACCCTTAAGCTTGTCAGAGTACTTTTGATCCTCTTATCTAAGTTATATGTTGTGCAAAGTGGGGTAGAACTCGAATACTACTTTTCACGATTTTCTTCTACATAACGACTAGTTCCACTCAGTTTTTGTGAAAATAATTATGCTACAATTTGTTTCAGTGCCATACGTGCACATCTGCAACTACACTTCATCATTATTGGTAATTTGTAGAGCCACGATTTCATGGCGAAAAGATGTTTGCAACATATTTAGTTTCAATGCGTCATGTGTACATCTGCAGCTCTGCTACATCGTCTGTGATTGTATGACTTTACTATCACTTGCCTTGGCAAATTATAGACGTACGGAGTCACAATTATCATATTCTGATTGGTACGGTCAAATGAGAAACGTTTTCCCATCAAGACGAGCTGCAAGTAACAATGGAGCAGAACTGCAGGTGTAATCGTAAAGCGTTAGAACAGTTTAATGCATGAAACTATTTGATAAAACCAGGGTCTCTAGTGAAAGTTAAAAATATCCGATCGCTGGCCATTAAGCAGAGTTGCGGATGTGAACGTAAGGCACTGAAGCAAGCCAAAATGCTTTTCACAAAAAAAAAAAAAAAAAAAATCGGCAGCTCTATTCATGACGTAAAAAATTTTTCATTTTTACTTACAGTACGTGTCACAAATAAGTGATTTGTTGTAGCGACCGACTTAATTTAATTTGCTAAATTGTTTGACAAGTTCTGAACAAATTGATATACTTTTCAGTATCATACTATTGATAAACCCATAAGCTCAATAAAATAACGTTTTCAATGTTTGCAAGAGACTCACGTGCCATCTCCGATTTCAAAGGCGTAAACACCTGTTTATAACAGAAATATATTAAATAAAAAAAGTCGTTTCCGACACATTATATGACAAACTTAATCATTCGGTTCCGCACTTGTTACATCTGTACGACCCTATGTGTATACTCAAAAGGTATTTATATTTCGACACTGAAAAAGTCCACAAAATTGTAAATCTTCATTAGCAAAAATTTATTGAATGCAAAGTGGCCATTACTACAACAAATTCGTCTTCTTTCCCTCCAGGAGTGATGCATAGCTTTAGTGTTAATTTATGTAGAAGCGAAAATTTTTTTAATTTATATCGTTTTTGCAAGCTTAATTCATTTAGGCCACGTGTTTCTATTTACGCTGCTTTACGTATACAGGGTGAAGCTGAATCCGACCGACAAACTTCGGAAGGTGATTCCTTATGAAAAATCAAGTAGAAAATATACGGGACACTTTGTACCTAAATCTAATATTAAGGGCGGTATGAGACCTTAATCATTGAAAATTTAAAGTGCATATTTATAAATACAGAAAATGAAGAGGTTTTTAATAATGACAAGTTGAGCATTGTTTTATACCACCTTGAAATAAACATTAGAATCACATCAACACCTTGCACCCTAATACAAAATACTAGGGTGGCTACCCCTTTTATTACATGCCACTTTTCTACCATCAGGAATTACGAACTGTTAATGCGGTTTTCTTCTAGAGAAGCACGTCTGAAGTAAAAAAGGTCGCCTTGTTGTAAATGCGTAGGACCAACCGTTTTCGTGTAAAATTCGTAAAAAGAGTGGGCTGCAGTAAGACAGTTCTTACTACGTAGGCAATACGGCATACACGTTTGAATGGCTGGCTGCCGTGCTAACTGCTATGACTGAGGGATGGGAGAGAATGGAGGCCTAACATCTCGTCAACAGCTAAGATCATTAGGTACAGTAACACAAAGAACTGAACAATATCAGAGAACCGGGAGAGTAATCGGCCATGGCCAATACCAAGGGATTCAACCCGTCATTCACCTGGAGTGATTTCGGGAAACCATTGGAAACAGGAACAAGGATGGGCGGAGTCGGGAATCGAACCCGTAGATTGCTGCAACGTGATACACTTGCACCACCTCGCTCGTTGACAATAATGGAGGAATATGCACATAATGTACACGTTACATTAACAATGGAGTAATGTTTCATTCAGAATGATTTGTGTGCTTAAAGTCAGTGTGTGATTATAGACACACTATTCGTATTCCTCACGTTCCTGTACATGTGTCGCTGTAGTCGGCTAACGAGGATTACTTACCAATACAGTGGGTCGTGGGCAGTTGCGAGAATAATCCAGTTTTGGTTGCTACGTCATACTGATCAATAAACATGTTCGCATAACAGGGGTATTAATTCTGGCAGTTCATATAAAAATCCGAAGCCATTACGACATCTCGAACAAGCGAGGTGGGACATTAAAAGTGAGTACACGAATTGGAATTTTTTGTGAGTTCATCCAGAAGAACAGGGAATCTTTATTTTTAAACCTCCCGATGCAACATGGGAGGATCTCAGCAAGCCTCCTGAACTGGCCAGCGGGACATCCTTCCTTCATTCCTTCAGTGTAACAGCACTCGTAACGTGTACAGTATGTGCATATTCCTCCATTATTGTCAACGAGCGAGGTGGTGCAAGTGTATCACGTTTGCAGGAATCTACAGGTTCGATTCCCAACTCCGTCCATCCTAGTTCCTGTTTCCCATGGTTTCCCGAAATCACTCCAGGCGAACGATGGGTTAAATCTCTCTATATTGGTCATGACCGATTCCTTTCCCGGTTCTCTGATATTGTTCAGTTCTTTGTGTTACTGTGCCTAATGATCTTAGCTGTTGATGAGATGTTAGGCCTCCAGTTTCTCCTATTCCTCAGTCATAGCAGTTGGTACGGCAGCCTGCCATTCAAACGTGTATGCCGTATTGCCTACGTAGTAAGAAATGTCTTACTGTAGTCCACTCTTTTTACGAATTTTACACGAAAACGGTTGGTCCTACGCATTTACAACAAGGCGACCTTTTTTACTTCAGACGTGCTTCTCTAGAAGAAAACAGCAATAACAGTTCGTAATTCCTGATGGTAGAAAAGTGGCATGTAATAAAAGGGGTAGCCACCGTAGTATTTTGTATTAAGATGCAAGTTATTGATGTGATTATAATGTGTATTTCAAGGTCCCGGTGGTATAAAACAATGCTCAACTTGTCATTATTAAATGCCTCTTAATTTTCTTTATTTTACAAAAATACACTTTAAATTTTCCATGATTAAGGGCTCATACAGCCCTTAATATTAGTTTAGGTACAAAGTGTTCCGTATATTTTATACTTGATTTTTCATAAGGAATCACCTTCCGAAGTTTGTCGGTCGAATTCAGCCCCATCATGTATAAGTTTTTGATCACAAAATGAAGCATATCTCGCAAAACTGTCACATTGATGTATCGAAAATGACTTTTACTACGAAACCAGTTTTTTTTTCAAACAAAAATGGTATTTTTTTGTTATTGAGATAATTAAAGTTTATAAGAGTCGGTAAGCAACAAAGTTATATTACTTTTTTTATTAGCTTTCACAGGAACAATTTCCAACATAATTTAAAAACCAAAATATTTGCCTAAGTGTTTAAACAGGAACCTGTGGCCGTAATAGAGTTGTGAAATTATACGGTAGATATAAAAGTGTCTTTGATTCCTAGTATGATGAAATACTATCTGAGTTAGTTAATTACTTTAACCATAGCACATGCGTAGGTCAAGACGTCTCGAATGGATAGATCGTGAAAAGGTAGTTCCAAGTAATATTATTCAAGACCAGTGAGTTGTACGCTCGCTGGTTCGCAGTCTCCTTGTGGTATTTTTAAGAGTCAAGAGCTCTCATTGTTTTCACTTGCTGGTGGCCAAAGGTGGATATCTGACTGTCTGCAATATGTAAAAGCTGATTGTTCTCTGTCAGCATCCAGCGACGGTGGCGATTGCAGCGGAGATTCAAAGAAGTCGCTGAAACCCTCGCGGAAAAATCACCCTTTCGTGGCCACTATTTACCTATAAATATGCAGTGGCTTAATCAACCATTAATAACTCAAGATCGCTTAGAAGGGAGGCTGTGTTATGATTACTATGACACGACGGGAACCATTTTTAATATATTCATATATTGCGTCGATCGCTAACTTAAGGGGGATGGAGCACCAAAGCAGTGAATTTTCACAATTTTCGACATAACTTTTTCCATCTCTTATTATCGAAAATCAAATTTCGAAAATCCAGAAATGATACTTTTGATCAACTTACTACATTACTGCATATTCACAGACTGTCATATTTTTGTAGCAGTGATGGCAGATAGGAAAAATATACTTTTTTTCCTATATCTGCCGTCGGTGCTTCAAAAATAAGAAAATCTGTGACTATGTAATAAAGTAGGAAGGTGTACAGATATGTAATCTACAGACTGTCGAGCCTTGATTTCCTAAAATAAGCGAGAGAAAAATATTTATGTCGAAAACTGTGATAATTCTCTGCTTTGGCACTCCAACGCCCGTAATGGCGTTTACACGAGTGGAGTAAATGGAGTAGTGACTAAGGCAAGTTACTCTCTTGACTACTCAACTATCCTATACTTGGTAGAATTCTCGTCCACACGCAGGAGGCCAAAACGGGATGGTTGTGTTCAGAATTTGCTATCAGCAACAATGCGCAATCGGTCATCATACTCTAAAGAAATGTTTGAAAAATTGTGCACGAACAATGTTACAAGAAGTACAGTAATATTAAGAATAAGAGAAAAGGGAAAATAAGTGTAAGGATGAAGGATTGTGGATAAAATAGGAGAAACACAGAGAGACTCCGGACTGTTCTTGAGCAAACTAGCTGCTGAGGATGAGAAAGAGTATGTCATGTGCTTGAGAATGATGCCACACAATTCTAAACCATTGCTAGATTTAATAACACCTAAAATTCAGGACGAAGGCCCCCAAATATTATCCTCAAATACTTATATTTTAATGTACTGTAACCTACTATAATTACAAATGCTCTTGATATTACCGACATTCATTTCCACGCTATCTTTCAAAACATACGATACACAATTTTGTCTGAGCGTTTTTTTTTTTTTTAATAATGTGCCGTTTGCTTGCAAAACATTAATTTGCTTCAGTTTTGCTTATTTTGGCAGCAAAATATATTATATTTTAGGGGGGAAGATATAAAAATCCGTTTGCTGTATTGCAACAGAAAAATTAATACGCAAACGATGATATATAAGTGTTAAAACAGTAAAAATAAATTTTTATGATGTATTAATTTGCGTTAAAAAATATTATTTCGAAACCACTGCGAAACTAAATATCGAGGCCTTAAGGCAGCAAGCGTGTTTGCCAGTGTCTGTCTGGTCGCCAAGACATATCACCGCAGCTCGGCGAGCATACACCCCGACAAGAAGACGTCAGGCGTGAAAGCGATGCCAGCTGAAGAGGAAGTGACGAAGGCAATTTCCGGAACGCAGAAAAACTCCCTCCCCCCAGCCTCTTTCTCCCACCGACCTCACCGCCGAGAGCGGGGCAGAAAATTGATATGGAATCAAGACCCACACGTCGCGAGCCTTGGGGGCGAGAGATCAACAAGACGATTTCGAATCAGGCAACGATGTCATTCCGACCTGTGTGTGGCGGTAATCCAGGGAAATAAGCCATCATTCGCTTATTTTGCTAGTTGGTGCTCTGGTGCTACTTGCTCGGTCCTGTGATGTGCGTGGCGAAGAACCGAGTATAACTGATACACATTTCATGTGCTAACTTATTTGAAGCAAATTTACACAAGAATATTTTGTATACTTTAAATAAGTATATAAAATTAACAAAACAATTGCTTGGGAATATGCCTATACAAATTCTGGGAGGTGTGTGCATATTTACAGACAATATGTTAGTATTTCCAACAAATTGATATAAGTCTGTTGATTTGAAGAGATTTCGTCTGCGTTTGACGTCGACGCTACTGGCTGGATCCTCGGAAGTCGTGTTTGGTGAAGCACCCAATGATGGATGTTTTTTGCACTTATATTGTGGAGCAAATTTTCACAAGAATATTTTGCAACAAGAAAAGGAATTGCATCAAATTTACAAGTAAACTTCTTGGGAATGTATAAACAAAGGAATGTTGGTGCATCTTTACAAATATTTCCAACACATTTCTTGAAGTCTGCTGGTTTGGAGAGATTTGGTCTGCGGTTGACGTCGAGTTCTTGAGCTCCGGTGAGAACTGCGTGAGGTGAGCATTCATCATCGGCTGATTGGAAGGACCGAGATAACGAAATTGCCCTGAGAAAACCCACCTGCCAACTGCATCGTCTTCCACGTTTCCTCTTTTCGAAGATCGGGCAGAAACACTATACTACTGCAGTGCCAACTTACTTGTAAATTAAGAACCAAGGAGCTAGACGTAAGGATTTGAGCTGAGAATTATACCTTATGTTTACTGGGAAATTAGTGACTCTTAAAACTTAATGCAGAAACACATCCTTGACTATATCACGTATCTTTTAATTTTCAAGGACGGCACTCTATAGGGAAGCTTAGTAGTTCTATTTCACAACCAAAAGCAAGTTGTTTACAGTGCTGGCAATTAGGGGACATGTTTTTATCTTAAAATATTTTTCTACAACGTTATTTGGCTTCGAATTTAGAATTAACTAGGAAATTACAATTTTAATGAATAATTATTAAACTATCACTTGTTTTAGTGATGCGATGTGCGCGATGTTTTATGTAATTTTCTTTTTTCATAAAATACTGATTCTTAATGTGTGATGACGACAAGATTATTGTATCCAGTTTCAACTGTAGTAAAATTCAGTCAACTATATTTTTTACCTACTTAACTGTCACTAATATTTTTGGAGCCGTGTAAGATATATTAGGGTGTTTTTGAGTTATACATCAGCTTCAATAAAGATTGAAAAGAGTCGGCCATACAATTTGTCCTTAGTTCTATTGAGAATATGCTGTAATCGGAAAAGATTGTATGACACAATTGTTATATACGGCGAAACATTTTTGCCTATATCCTAACGTGTGAAGTGATGTCACTGAAATGTGTTTGATTTTTCTGTACACTAGTAGAGATTAACTGAAAACATTTAGTCAATAACATAGATTCGAAAGGGACTTACGGTACACACTTTCCGTGTGTTGAAAGCACTCTGATATTAAATGGCAGGTAATCGCTCACATTGCCGTTAGATCAACTGTTCTTTTCGAAGATCGCGTGACATTACAATTAGAGTTATCTATGAGATTACATTTCGTAAATGTAACGGAGTATGTATTGCAGCAAAAATAGTCACAGTGTATGTATACAAAACGAACCAAATCTCGTACAAATATAAAAACTATTAAAACAATGACATTTTTAGGTCCCCGTAAGAATTGGTCACCCTCCATGTGTTGATTTAATGGTTTTCCTTGCCAACTTTTGTTTCAGATTTTTACTATACTTAAAAACACAGTAAATGTTTGTGTGTAGTTCTTCTGTATTGAAATACATTAGGTTTACACAGTCTATTGCAACGGGCTATAATATTTTCTCAGAATTTCAGTCCTGTTAGAAAAGTTGTACTGAAAAAAATAGTTTCCACTTAATTATTTTATGAAAATAAAAATTTATTAGAGTGTATTCTTTTATAGAACTGGAAATTAGCATCTAGAATGATGTCTAATATTTTAAGCGGTTCCTTGAAATGAAATACACCATTAGAACAAAAAACGTTAAGCCACTCTAAATGCGTGGCTGGTCTTCTAATCCCTCCTGCGAAATGAACAACAGTTGGGTGCTCTTAGTATAGGCCATTCATTCCTAGCGCATTCCCCAGATTCACCGAACAGCAACAGCAAATTAACTGAACGCGGTAGGCAACATTCCGATGGCCAATAGCAGTGGTTCATAGTACAGCGCACGGAAATACTGCAAGTTTTGTGCTGGAACTGAACGGAAACACATATGTGATTTCTAGAGTGCACGATGATTGTTATGGTTTAGTTGGATAATAGCATATTTTTAATGTCATCTTGACGGAAATGGGTTCATCAAAAATTTTACGCTTGTGATATTAATTAAATTCAGCCTTATGCGATTGTGTTTAGTTCCTAAAGAAATTAATAATCGAAAAGCTTTCCTGTGAGACGTGCAATATAATTTTTTTAAAAGATAGAAATTATTCCGCGAATTTGGAAATTATGTTTCTAGTTAGACGCGTTTGAATGTACGTACGCCATTGCGAGTGAATTTTCGCAGGTCACAGAAAAACCACAGTAAAAAAATTAAAGAAAGGACAATATTAATAGTAACCACCAGTACATGGCATACCCACCACCCCAGTAAGGAATAGACTACACCGCAAACCAGGGTTCCTATGACCTTGTGGGGTAACTTGCTGGCCCACTCAAAATTTTTAAATTTACGTCGTTCAGTAAAAGTGTTTCAAACATGAACTAAATTGGTCAAATAATTTTTTTACTTACCTCCAAATATCAATTTATTTACCAAAAGAACACAAAGCTAATATTTCAATGGTCAAAGTAACCCCGTGTTTACGGTAATCGTACCCAAAAACACGACGCCAAAATCGAAAGTAAAAAAATACAATACCAAGTAAGTAACATATTTGTTGTATTAAGAAAATACGACACATCAAAAGTATGAAACCGTATTAGAAAACGAGATGTGTGTAAAACGACCATAAAATTGGACGGTAACGAGGACAACAAAAATGAACATACTCTCGAATAAATGTAAACGCAGACGACATAACGAAGAAGAAACATACGAAAGAAACAGTCTTCTTCCACCAAACCAGATGTGACGATATATGAGCTTCAGCATACTCACTGTGATGTCTGTAAAAAAACTGCGAAAAAAAAAAAACAGCAACACATGCCAACAACATATGTCGTTATGTCAACTGGCCAGCATGTACTCACTAGGATCCACCGTTTTCTTTATCTTATTACAATCCCTGCCTTACATTGTTTTCTTAAAGTCTATTGAAGAAATTGATTTTCTCTAGCGAATACTGTTCGATCGTTTTTTTTATTTGACAACTGACACAGAGTTATGTTTCTATATAAAAGAACTGTCCAATATTTATTGAGATTTAACAGTAGTTTCACAGACTATTAATTCTTTGGAATCAGCGGGCATCCTAAGAACACAAATTTACATAGTATATTTGAATTTATTTTGAACCTATTCTTTGTAGAACAGCAGAGAATGAAATCGTACATGAAGTATATGTCTGCCTGTTGCAACAGGTGCAAGAATTTTTTATTTCCTTTATCAAGGAATAAACTAATCAGCATGAACAGTAAATTGCTATGTCTGAGAGATTGCCAACATTAACCTGGACAAGATCCCCCAGTACTACAAATTTTTCAAATTGTTTTCGTGATATTTCACAATAAAAACTGAACATTTGACATATCTAAATACCATAAATGTGATATCACTTCATGTACCATAATATTTTGGCCGTTTAAACATTTAGAATCCAACTGCTTCGTATGTTTGTTCAAGACGTACAGACTCTAAACTCGCATAAATAATTACTGCAATATTATTTAAAGCTGTGCAGGGTAAGGTTTTTCCACAGATATATTTGTGGATTTATGAAAATTTTACTACATCAACACTTTATTTAAAATACAATTTTTCTGCACAGTAAAATTTTTACTGCTGTTTTTCGTGATTTCTCGGGGAAATTTCGAACGGTGCTCTAGCGAACGTACGGTGATGGTTTCGCTTCGAAATTTGTCTATCTCCCTGTGTCTCACCTTCCTTTCCAACACACACGCGCACACGTAAATACCGTAATCCATCGCACTAGGCATCGTCCGCGAAATTCTTCCCGAGGACTCGATCCTGCGTTGTTTCGACCCAACCTTCCTTCCCAGCCCTTTTTCAACTCATCCCATCCCACGGTCTTATTTATTCTCTCGCTTCTTTTCCTGCCTCTCTACTCTCACCTCTCCCCTTCTCCCGTCATGCCCTATGTTCCCTCCCAAATCCTTCCTAGAGACTGAAGGGTGGTGAGAGCCCTTACGTTCCGAGAGCCACCACTTCGAATCCCCGCTCATCTCTCCCGACAGCTGCGCCTCGGAATTCCCCTCCCCTGCCCTTTTTCCTCATTCCCCTCGGGCAGCGAGCGAGCGCGCCCGCCTTTCACAATCATCCCACGACTTTCCCCCGCTGTCTGTCTTTGCGCTCGTGCATCACCTCTTTTGTCTTGGGCAGAGCTTCTTCAACGTCTCCCTTACCCCCATCCTCATGCCAGCCCGCGGGGCAACGCAAACATTTCCTCAGCGATCGCGTCTGACGCTAGACAACAGCTGGGAGGGAGGAGTCGTCTCGCTCCCCGAGTCGCGAATCAACAACTTGACGCGGCCATTGTCTCCAACTGGTTAACAGGACGAGTGCCAGAAACACTCGTAACCAGCCCCTCTAACCGCCTTTCCTACCGACCATCTCTTTTCTCTTCTGTGTAAATAACGACTGCGTGCTTTGTTTGTCTCAGTTCATTTATCTCCGTTTCTACGTTTATAGATTTGAATTTCATTCGCTTTCTTAAGTTGACTAGTACCAAATAACTTATTTTCCAGTGCAGAGTTTCAAGGAAATGCCTAAAATATGACCAAATATGTAATTAATTTCTAAGTTCAGCAATAAACTCCGTGTATTTTAAATGTGAAAACTATGAACACGAAAAATATACACATGACATACTGACAGAAGTAAAGTCGTTTGTATAAGATGGTTTTGTGATGTACTACCTACAAGTAATTACTGATATGTTCGTTCAAGTAAGTCATCAATGGACGTATTTGTAAAATGACGATACACGCTCTGAAAACCAAACATAAATAAAAAATGTCGAAATATTCACATGTAGGCTGAGCGCCTGTTATCAAATTTTATTGTTGGCTTAATTTAAAAACGGTTTTTAAGTGTCGATGTAATAAGCTAACATTTTGTCATTTTAATTTGGTTCTCACTGATCAACTATTTTGCTAAATGTATTTAAAAAAAACACACCACTGAAAAGTGTACTACGCAGATTACATTTAGAAAAATGTGTAAATGTGTAAACGAAGTTAAAAAAAAATTTATATATTCACCTACAAGTATATTAGTAAACTATCAGTTGCATTTAATTCAACCGAAAGAAAAAAATTGAATCAGTATAAAGTATAAAAATTACATTTTTCTAATGAAGCGATATGTAATGGATCCTGTAATCAACAAATCTTATTAGTGAATGACTGACCGTCTACATCTTAATTTTTCGATATTTTAAGGCAATTATTTACCTACTATATGCGACAGTGTACGTGGGTCAGTGAAGCAAAGTGATAACTTGAACAGCCGTCTCAGATATGTTCTATGACTCTATAGAAAAGAAAAAAAACTTATGTGAAACGTGGGATAATGTAATTTGAGTACGCTGTTTCTTCACTATGTTAACTCAAGTTTTTCACGTACAAGCCATTAGAAAAAACACAAGTATTAATAATATAACTTATATAATGCTTAATAAATTACGATAATATCTTCTGTTTAGTTTTTTAAGTTCAATCTACGTCACATTAATTAGCTATATCATGCTAACAATTGACCTTGAAAGTAAATCGGAACTTCCAAGAAAACAGTTATTTAATATGATGTTTTGTAATTTATCTGTTGTTAGATAAAGTAAATGAAAGAACAGGATATACGTGGGTGAAAAATAACTCCAAGCGTATATTTAATGTTTTCACCTCTTGGAGAAATTCGCGCCTTTTTCTCTTCCCTCGGAAGGTCTCATTGCGAGAAAGGGTCGGCCTGGAAAGAAATTACAGACTAGGAACCACATGTGTCTTCCCTTGCAATCCACTCACTGGACCTGTGTCTCGCTGGAAGCGATCTGTTTCATCCTTTCAGAGGAAGTATAGGATGAAAGGAGGTACTTAGGTCTTTTCGCTTGATCAATTTCTGACTTCTTAAAGCCTAAAATATTTAATTCAATACGATCTACATTATTCTCTACCTGTGGTTACCAAAAACATACCTTACATCCATATATTTATTTATCACGCCTGTTTTGTGAATAATTATAATCAAATCATTTTAAAAGTTGTGTGTGTAGTTAATAATTTAAGCCAGTTATTTATGACATTATTATCATACAACTTGAAAAGGGCGTTTTCATCAAAATGAGTTCTGCAGTTACAAGGTCTAATACTGTGAAAAATGTGTAAATCTTATTCAAACATCTTTCGTAAATTCGAATTAAATAATTCAATACTCAAAATGAGACGTTAGAATTCGTCACAGAAGTTTGACTAGGGGTGGAGGTGGGGGTGTGTCGGCTTATGTTTGCGGCTTCACAATACATTTTCAATATGATTTAATCTCATACAATGTTTCAGTTTCAATTCGTTAAGTTATGTTCATCACTTTATCGTTAGGATGCTTCTTGTTCATTACACCGTATAAACTAAACAAATACGAACCTCTTTTATTTCAATGGCAAACATCTATAAATTTTCCAGTTATATAAACAATTCTAACACTATACCATAGTCTTATTTGACATTCTCCTCTAGTAAGCATCTCTAGATCTTTTTCACGCTGTGCTTGTCATAAATTGTGTTAATTTTTTACTATTCTTAAATACACAGTAAATGTTTGTGTGCCTTAAAAAAAGTCTTGGGTAACATGTTGCAAAAATGTACTGTGCGACAACGCAAATTAAATCTACAAATTTATAAAATGGAGTCTCCTCACTCATTCATCAGCGCAAAGCCCAAACCGCTGGACATAGAACCACAAAGTTTTGAGGGTAGTTTCCCCTTAACCCGTAGGCGTCCACAAAGAAGAGATTTTTCGAAATTCGAAAATTAAGGGGGGGGGGAGGAGTGAATAGTGTTTTCAGCGAATTCTTGATATATTATTAACCTTGTAAGCTATCATCAATTTTTAACATCAAAATATAGCCCAAACAAATGCACATTAGCATATTTTTTCGATTTGGCGAAAGTCGAAAATTAGGGTGGAGAAAAGCCGTGAATTGTGTTTTTCGTCAATCCTTGATTCCTATTGAACGAGATAATATATCGAGGTGATTTTTTGTTCAGAATGATGCTTACGTAAATATCTCAAACGTATTTTCAGTTATTTTCGAAATTCCTACTCACAAACTGTTAAAAAAATAAAACGTGTTTCCGATAAATCATCCGCATCTCCTAAACAAGTCGAAATATCGAGACGATTTTTTGTTTTTAAATGACGCTTACGTAAATACCTAAGAAGTTACTTCTGGATTTTTCGAAATTCAACCTTGAAAGCAGTTTAAAAAAATAAAACTTGTTTCCAATTAATCATCTGTAACTTTTAAACCCGTTGAGTTAATCGAGTTGATTTTTATAAGAAAGAAGCTTATGTAAATATATATAAATCAAATTCAGAATTTTATGAAGTTAGACAGTTAAGGGTGTGAAAATCAGTAAAATGTTACAGAACGTCCGAAAAGTCAATACGACCATGGAGAAACAATTCAAAAGTTGTTACTTTTGCCATACTATCACAAATAAACCTCTTTGGTCTTGGGCTTGTACGCATATAATAAATCTCACGACCTACCTTGAAGAATTCGTTTGGAATGATACAAGTCCGTGGTGTGGGATGTTTCGGCGTCGTATCCCGCGTAAGACTTAGCAACGTGAATCATTGTTCTTTTATATGTGAACACATTAGTGGCAGCTGTAAGATTGCGACGGGGCAGTCGAGATATTTGGAATTCTTTGAACAACTGAGGTCTTGGAAGCCGGTAAGGGGCGGCATGGGTTGTATATGGAGCAGTGCCTGGAGTGAAGGGCTGGGAAAACTGGAGATCCAGGCACAATGGAGGTTGTACCTATAAACAATTTAATATTTGCATGATTCTTCCTAAATATTTTTGCGCCAAATGCAGCCACGTAAAGTAATAATTGCGTGCGTATTTTAATTTTCCGTTATTGAGCTTTGAAAATGCCACATTTTCAAACGTCGCCGTAAACACTGAAAACGCGTTCTTATTGGCTAACACGAGGACGACGAAATTGGACAGTTGTTGTCGCTTGCCGCCCGCCCGCAAGGCATTGCAGTATGTTTTGTAATCTTACACTGACTTAGGTACATTTAACTGACCCGGTTACAAAAGCTAACTCGTAAAATTTGCTCGTTGTCAATGCACGCACCGTTACAGCTGACGGTTTTCTTAGTTAATAACGAAGATTTCGCTGGTACCGAGTGAGTTAAGAGGAGTGCAGGCAGCAATGTAACTCTCGAACATTGCAACGTTTTAGTGGTAGGTTTCAGTTTACGTCAATTTAATTCAAATTCCGGGGTGATGCTAACTTACTACGAATCAATTTTATTGTGTCATATCCGCTCAACAATAATAAATCTTGTTTTAAAGTCAACTGTATGTAGGTCGCATGCATCCAAAAAGTAGCCTACCGAGCTAATAATAAGTCGCATTAATTTATCTATTAAAAAGATTTTTTCTTTCCAATTATTATTACGTTATGTGTCAGCGATCGCGAAACCTACTGTAACAGTGCTACTATCTATTGACTCAGTTCTTAAAACTCCGCCCACCTCTCGAATAATCGGCCAATCACATGTACCTTGAACTCGCCTATTGGCTACGGTGACCGGCCGGTTTTCTCCTCTTTGTATGCCACAATGAATTCCGGTGCCTGCCGCTGGGGTACAGTTCATTCTGCGCACCGTGGGTGGCAGAGCAGTCGCTTATTTTTGTTTGTTTACATTTTTTTCTTCGCGCGATGTCACGGTATTGGCTCTCGTTTTGTGACGTACATCATTCAACCAATAGCAATCACCTTGCCGCTCCCTGCCGGTGTTGGCCGGTGAGTGCCGCCCCTGCCGTTGCCAAAAAAGTTAAAAGTTCGCCTGGAATTGGCGGCACAGCACGGCACAGCACAGCACAGCCTGGCAAGCAGAACGGCAGTGACGTCATGATCACGTGGGCCAATCAGATAGCCAGAATCACACCAGCACGGCACGGCACTGCACTGCACGGCAGTTAAAAGTTCATTGTGGCAGGGGCTTTAAGCATAAACAAACATGCAATAACAAGTCCAATGACATCACAAGGACAGCAACATGGCGGCACCAGTTTTAGTTTTACTGAGCTAAAATAAACACCCTCTTTACTGTATTACGTTTTTCTCGGGTTATACGGACGCATATAAAGAAAGTATAGTACCGTTATTCATTAAATTAAACGCACTTTTAAATAAAAATAAAATTAACAAATAGGCAATATCCCCATTCCCACTTGAAAAAATTCAGTTAAATCGGCCGGGAATCAAACGCGGATTATAATAACGTTGTTAAATATCAAAATAACACCTCCTAAAGCCTTGGCCGCTAAAAATGGTGTCCTGTTTGACATTTTAATTTTAATTTAGTTTCTTCTAGTTTACAGCAGATTTCGGGTAGTGAAGGTTTCATAATAAAATTCGTCATTAAATCTTTGCTCACAACACACTTTTCCTTTAAAGGAAAGGAAGCACGATTAGCGAGACAAAGGGCTGATGTGGTATGTCTGATACACTAGGTATAACGTATGTCATTAATGTTTTACTCCACTGTACATTGGTATTAACGTAACACTTATTAACTTTTAAAAATACCGGAAATAGTTTGGAATAGAAAAATATAACATAGGTTAAATTTAAATAAGAAAGAACTTAATTATATAAAAATAACTTTCTAGTGGTGAGAAGGTTTATTTTGTTCAAATCAGTGGTTTACTGGCTCAATAACTTATTTAATATTAATTTCGGGGGATAAGATTATAGGCCTACTGTGTTAGTCGTTAATAACGCCTATAAAATTTTTAACAAAGTGCCCGTAAACCAAGGTTAATATAAAATCCACATCAGTACGTGTCCGGGATATTTTGTGTATGGTTCGAAATGACCTTTTCAAGATATATACAAGATTGAAATGTACGCTATGCACGTAGTTACGACGTTTCTGGAGAACTTGCGAGATCCAGAAAGAATTAATTATCAGTATTTGTGTTATGAGTCTGACAGCATGTTAATGGGTGGTTTATTTATCTCATCTCAAACTATAATTTTTTACTACATTTTGATCACGTCCGTACGATGCTCAGAAAGTGTGTTATGAGGAGTGTTTGATATGTGCGTAAATGAATGCATTGAAACTACATATTTGAGGAGAAGTCAGAATACGTGTATTTTATAAAATACATAAGAAATATACATTAAAATTTTTCTTAAATCTTGATAAATAGTTCTGTATTTACTTCTTTTATGATAAATGCTTAACTGGTTCCGACGATATACAAACTATGATAATACATGTAACGTAATATTACTTAAAACAACGAACTACGTTTAATACAATGGATCTCAACTGTCACAGTTTGCAGTAGTTTTATTGAGTGGGAAAACTGATTTTGATATTTTTTTACTTAAATTTATAATTATTTGTTATTTTAATTCAAACGTTTCTAATTTCTCTGTGTTTCTAGAACACACAACAAATTATAAATTCTTATTCCGTGCAACAGTCCACTGTGTGGAAACAGTGTCGTACTACTTTACATGTTAAGGATAGAGTGTTATGTTTGTCATAAAGATCCCTGAAGTTCGTGCTGCTATCTTAGTAGCATACTGGGACTATAACAGTAGGCCTACATCTCGTATAACGCTCCTGCTCCCTCGCCATAGTTTTAATGTCAGACGAAGACAGTACACAGCAATATTGCCTGATTAACTTCCACCATCTACTCCCCCATTCCGTTATATTCCTTATCTCACCCCTTTTCCCATCTTGCGGCGACAGTTTCAACGTTGGGATTATAGTCGGCTTGGCAACATCTGGCAACGCTGATCAATTTTTTAAATACCCGTAAGTATAATATTATTTCAAAAGTAGAATTTGTTGGCAATGTTAACACTGCTATTTTAATATTTTCATACGCTTAATATATACTCTTAGTAAGAAAAATATTTGACTATGTAATAGCATTACAATTTTAGTTTCGGTAAATTACTTTAGTTTATTCCAACAGTATTATATTTTAATGGAGATTCGGTTTAGGGTGATTAACTATTCTTACCATACATAACGTCTCCAACTTTCCGGTTCATAAATTGTTTGTAAATTTATGTTCTTGCGCTGTTATTCAATGATGGACAAATATAATCTATTATAAATGCCGATTCGTCCTAAAATAATTACGTCCGTTACTTTGTTTATTGTTTTCTGTTCATGAAATACGTATTTATAAACTACGATTTTGTTTACAGGGATGAGATATGCCAGAATATTTTATTCATAAGAGTTACGGAAAAAGTAATGACAATATTTTTGCAAGTCTTGCTAAAATAATTGTAGGTATACAAAATCGTAAATTACTCCTAGCTTATTGCTGATATATCTATAACACTGTTGCGCGTAATAAAATAAAAACGGACCACATGAGTATAACATCAGTCAGAATTAAAAAGGTAAAAATATCAAAGTCACATGTTATTTCCGAACGTACCAGAAATAAAACAATAAGCTCACAAGATGACTGTTATTTAATTAAACAAGTATACTACTATTTAAATTTTTTAAACATCACATATCAAATGAATATAAAATACTTATTTTTAATCATTAGTAAGTATTTTTTTTATTTAAACACTTTCGTGATGTTATTGAAGAGAATTATACGTAAAAATAATGTATAGATATTCCACAAGCGAGTAATGACCCCAGTAGCTGACGATAAGTGTACTCATTACACTACCTTCGAGGTAATTTAGTAACGCCTTTCATTTGCAATCATCTGCAGTTTTGTTTAATATCTTGCAATTTAAAACAACATTTGTGTCTCGCTATTTTAAAGTACGCTTTAAAAGTACCTAATGAGAACTTCATAAAAGTTACAGCTTGCCTAAAACATATTTTCTGCTTATTTTTGAAAATAAATGTCTTTGTAATCTAGCCAAAACTCTTTAGATGCTCATTCTAATATTAGATAATATATTTTGCATTATGTGTAGTACCATAAATGCCGCCAACAGCCATCAAGATTATTAATTACTTACTTGAAATGTATTAAGGTAACCATCGGCCCTGGGCGCCGACGTCGTGCAAAGATTCGGCCGTTACAAGATTATTCGAAAACTGTTCTGCTTGCGCGAGTTATGTCTAATTAGCAACATCATTCATAGAACGTTGCATACGCGTATACTCATTTCAGGCCTTCCATTTATATAAAGTTTGTTTTTCCGCTTCGAAAATGGCGATAACTAATGTTTTTGTGGTCCTCCTTAATTACGAAAATCGTGGTGAATAATACTTTAAAAGGTATAGACGAGTACAATACAAATTTATATTTAATATTGTATCATAAAATGATATGCCTACCACTGAATGTCTCATACAGGAGAATAATCGGCGAGAAGACTTCACGACAGTTTAGTGACTTGCGCCTAGAGGCTAGAGAGAGACGTGATGAGCATTCTGTGTTACCCTTATCGCTTCCGTACTTCTAGGCCTTGAAAACACCAAAAATATTGACCCAGACGGCCACCTTAAGGTTCCTCTGTACAAGATATCTATGTTCCTAAAACACATGCTCAAAGTTCTTCTACAATTTCAGATATGCCACGCAGAACGAAAATTAAGTTTATTCTGCAATATAGTAAACTAAAAATTAAGTTAATTATTCTTACACTTAGAATTGTAAGCATTCGTTTTATAGGCCATTCGAGATAAAGAGAGCACAAAAAATTTTACCATTGAAAGATATCAGTAGTCGTTACAGTACATAATTCAACATTGACTATAGTTGCCTTACTGCTAGTAATATTGACAGCGAAAATATGCAATATAGTTCCGTGTGTTTGCCTATTTAAATACAACAGTACTGAAACAAAATCAATCGAAGTCGACATAATTGTATTTTGTGTAATCAGTAAACATTTTTTTATCAAACTGTAGGCCTATAGATTGCCACCGTCTGAACAATTTACCTTACACGCACAAACATCAAGTGACGTGTCAGGTTAGACATTGCCCGTCGTTAGCCGTTACGCGTGGGAAGATACGAATTGGTTGAAAATATAACTTTAGCAGGTCTTTATTGAGAGCTCATTTTATCCCGAACCGCCTATAGCGTAGATGGGAGATGTAGGTAGATCTCCCAGCTCTGCTGTTCCCACAAGGCTTCATTCACCCTTTAACTCCGTCGTTCGTTCTCCCACAGGTACAGCGGTCTTGTTTCACCAAAACACAGCACTGTTCACATTCATTCTCATTTACCGCGAGCACTTGCCGCGCTTCCCTGCATTAAGGTGGAGTTGGTCGCCTACCTCTAGGAGTTGCTACGTGGGATGGAAGTTCCCCTGCAAGGTAGGCAAATTACGTTACAGCAACCCTACGTGAATATCAGGCGCTGGTCAACCCGCAAGCCAAATTCCTCAACGCAAGGCTTTAGAGATTTCCGGAAACGTCCCACACGTTTAGAAACTGATTTGCTGGGAACGTGGTGAAATAAATGGACGTCTATAAAATGTCGTCGATTACTCTTTACCTCGTCCATCACACGAAATGTTCGATCAAATGAAAGGTACTACAATAAAAGTTCACTTTCGTGTGACATTTGTTTTGTGCTCACTTCGTTAAAAAGAACCTTCTAACAAACCATGGAGTAGAGAATATTTGTGTAATATGTCTGTGGTAATGTGTTATGACAAATTTTCCGTAATGGAGTTTATATTTTAAGTTAACGAGGTATGTCACCTACGGCGTTGTAGTTATACTAACGCCATCTATTATTAAGGACACGTAAATACTTCTTACAGTACGGCAATCATTTCTCCATCGTAACATTGTAATAGATCAGGCTGAATGTGCAAACACATTTAGCATTTATTTAACATATTGCACATTAACAAACAAAAACTTTCATTCTGTTTCCCTCAAACTTTCCCATGCTAATTTTCCTTTGATGCAAACCTTACCTATAATGAATAGAGAATTATTTAAGAGGCCGTTCCAGTGTTTCAAGCGCATGTATGCAACCCGCATTAACCCCATATAAATCAAGGATAATATTACCTTCGCTATAACGATACAAGTGTTACACATATCAACATTATCTTCGTGTTTTATGAAAGAGACAGTCGTTCTTTTTTTCGCTACGTTATTCGAAGCCAAGTATAAAGAATGGTAGACTGTAAATTTTACAAAACGTTTTTTTCGTATTTGGTTTTTAATGTAACCGTTTGTTATGCTAAAATTTGCAGAACGCAGCGAAAATAAGAATGACTGCGTCTTAGATAAACTGTGAAGAAAATGCTGATATGTATAATATTCTTATTGCTATAGAGAAGGTAATATTAGCCTTGATTCATATGGGGTTAATGCGGGTTGCATATATGGGCCTGAAACATTGGAACTGCCTCTTAAAGTATAAACATATATATGTACATTCATATATATATATATATATATATATATATATATATATATATATATATATATATTCATACATGTAATGTCTGTATATATATATATACACACATACATATATAATGTGGTAACATAACACTGTAGTTAGTCCCATCTTGTGATTCCATAGATATCTTATCTAGGCCTATCTTACTACTACTGTTCTGACCTGCGTATTATAAGTGCAGGTTGAAAACTCAAGCAGTCCAACATTATTCTACGTTCACTTGGCGTAACATACGTAAAATTACACCTGTACGTGTAGCACAAGAGGGGACTTTCTCCGTGCAGTGTTGTCACATTGTGCACATAAAATATATTCGAACAACATTTTGCCAACATTTTCGTCTCCAATTTTTATCCCGGATTCGTGGGGTGTGCTTATTATAAGGGTTGGTTCTGGACATCTGTATTTAATAATCCTCAGATATCTGCTGAATGATTACAAGCTAATATTATATTTTAAAATAATATGAAAATATTTTTAATATTTATTTAATATTTTTAAGGTAGCAAAATTTAACAGATCTTCATTCGAGTCAGTGGGTAGCGGTGGCCGAGTGGGATTTTGGTGCGAGGGATTCTGTATTATATTCCCAGGCGATCCGGGTTCGATTCCCGGCGGGGTATGTCCCCAGAGTTTCGCAAGTGCCGGACGATGCCGTTGGTGGGTGGGTTTCCTCTGGGATCTCCCGTTTCCTCCGCCCATTCATTCCTGCGCCTCTCCATATATCATGTCACCCCTCACCAACGCCAAAGACCTAGATGTTGAGCGCTGACCAAACTATCATCACTTCATTCGAGTCTGCTCGTCTCCTTCGATGTTCAAGTCTGCGAAAGTTCCAATTCAGGTTTCAACCGCCAGACCTGCGGCATGAACAATTAAATGAGAGCTTAACGAGATAGACAGTGAAATCCCATCTTGATAATTGACGTGAATTTTCAGAATCCATTTATTATTCTCCCTTTGATTATTGACTTCAGATTTCACGACCTATATTCTGCACGAACTTCATAAGTTGCCGAGGAGCCGCGGGGGCAGAATGGCCAGACCACTCGCCTCTCACAAAAACGATCCGGGTTCGATTCCTGGCAGGGTCTCCGGACTTTCGCGTGTGGGAATCGTGCCGGAAGATGCCGTTGGTCGGCGAGTTTTCTCGGGGATCTCCTGTTTCCCCCACCATTTCATTCCGGCGCCGCTCCATACTCACATCGTGTCACCCCTCACCAGCGCTATAGACCTCGATGTTAAGTACCGACCAAAGTCACTCACTCATTAGTTGTTGAGACCCTTGCTTCACGTCTAAGTTTATATAATTACGTATAGAAAGGTGTTGGGTTCTACAAATACATTCTGTAGTACATAATAAAATCAAATATTAATTTTAAAACAATTACAACTATTTACAGAAACATTTAATTAATAATAATTTACCTGCAGTTGTTTATTTAATATTTTCGCATAAAATTATTTTTTTTTTTTTGAAAAATGTTTGTTGCGCATACCGTAAAGTACGGTTACTTAGCACCGTCATAGGTGACTTTGCACCCCCAGGTTGATTTCATTTCATATGAACATTTACGACACCCTTGATTCTAAATTCATTTTTATTATTAAGATTATGAACGGTGATGTACTCAACAATTTAAGATTCTCCAACCTTTATTTACAACAAAAATATGTGGTGCAAATTAACCCCAAAATTAGGCAAAGTAACCCCACATTTACGGCACGTATTTGGTTACAATCACTCTGAAACTGACTATTTTATGCTTTACACGATGTAAAATATTAATGGTAAAAATTACTAAATTTGAATTATTTACATATGTTTGTGCCAGAAATAAAATGATATTCTTGGTTATAAACTTGCTGTGACAATGTAACAGTAGTAAACAACTTAAAATCCGATTTTAAGTTAATTTTGCAAATTGTGTTGTACTTGTACCAATTTATAGGTTTGACATTATCTAGTTGTGAGAAACGTTTAATAGCAGTCAGATGTATTTCTCCTACAAACAGAACACCGTGTACTCAAATCATCACGCAGTAGATCACATGTATCTGTCGGCGGTTCTTAAAACGATTTCAGCCAATTTTTGATCGCAAGCCATTTCGAGTATTTATTTAAAGATTGGATGTAAGAGTGGCCCTGATCTCTGTGCTTTGAAAGAAGCTGCTTGAATAGGTGAATTGAGAAACCAAGTGTATCCATTTTTTTCTTCCAAAATTGACTTTTACGCATGGATGATATTCTCGTTGTCATTTGAACTCATTACACATAAAAACGCGACAAGTCCTCACCTCTCTGCAAATAAAACCAGAGTAGAAAATAACGGTTCATTTGAGAAAACTCACGTGTCAATTTGTTAGAAAGGCTGCAAAACTACAAAATGTCTGTATATTTCTTATAATAATATTAACGTAGGTTTTATTTGCGGTCGTTACAAAATTACGTTCCTTCACAGAAAAAAAAACGTATTAGTCACCACAAAATAGTGTCATAATGGACCTTACCAAATTTTTCTGTAGTGACCACAAACATTTTTGTTGTCCACAATAAAGTTTTGCAGTGACTACGAAAACATTTTGTAACCATTACAAAATTATTTCGTGACGTCTATTTTCACAAAACATTTTGTAGCCGCCACAACAGTTTTTCTCTGTTTCTTTCATTTTGTATCTGGTATAATGCAAGTTATTTGAGAAACTCAACACGCCCTTGGTACAAAACTATAAATATAATAGTCATTATATATTTTTTTATTTGAGCCAGCAATATGCTAGTCAGTAGATGATACTTAGCATATCTGAACCATTGTTAACTTAACAATGTTTGTAATACATCCCGTAGTATGTTTTGTTTGTCATTTTACACAAACATTTTAAAACTATCACTTTGACACAGACGTAAAACTGTTAGACGTTTAAAGAACTGTTTATTGTAAAAAAAAAAAAAACAGAGTAGTAGTTTGTCTAATCAAAATGTTTTCAATATTCCTGTCTTCCGGTACAACATGGTCATGCACATTTTTGACAAAGACGTTCTTTTTTTTGTAATGTATTCGACAAAAATTGTGTTTATAAAGAATTACGTTCTTTTACCCAAAAAGTTGCTTTACGAACACATTTGTCCAGAGAAAGAATAATTTAATTATATATAGAAATAACTGATTTCCACTTTGTTCAAAACAAATTTAACACTTCACGGGCGCTTATAATATTTTAAAAATTCATATATATTCGTATAGGTTATGTATGACGAGAAAATTCTCTATTACTCGGGAATGCGTGTTTCATTTACGAAATGAAATTTTTGTACGTTAGTGACATGGGCAGTGTTGGACTTGCACAGACTGTACTACAGCATACACGTGTAGAATACTGCTCACTCAGGAATACGGACGAGGTGGCTTTCAGGACGAGGTAAAACCAAAGGAAAAAAATGAAAAGGAACTCAACCGCCTGTGGTACAAACTTGTGAAAGAGAAATCGCGCAGGTGCCTCCACTTGTAGGGTAGAAGGTGTCCTGTTTCCCCGGGATGCGACGGTACCAGGCTGGCGCTCAAATTACAGGCCTATTGGAAGAGCTGGCGCGCCCATAACCCTCTAACGACGTGCCGAATTGAATGGAGTTTCGCCGGGTCACGCCGAATTCATTTGGCAGTCGAGGCAGTAGGGGTTGAGGGGGCGCGGAGGCTAGAGTAGTTGAATTTCGCATCCCATCGGGTGAAGTTAACCCCTTTCCCTATATTCCCGACCCACTTCGCCCCTCACCCACAAGCCCCTTTTCTTTCTGGCGCTAGGGGAGAGCCGGGGCTTTGGTTGGGCCAGGGGGGAGGGGGATACGCCGGCCTTTGCAAATCTCGCTGAATGGCGAGTTTTCTATGGTTGCCGTCGCGCAAGCTGAGGGGCGGTGGAATTGTTGCCAGAGTTCTATTCACCGCTCAGCCCTCTACTTTCCCCTCACCCTTATCTTCCCAGCCGGATCCTGGTGGAGGAAAAGTAAATTAATGAGTTATTTAAAGCGACCACTCAGGGCCGAGACATGGCCTTAAACAGTGCCCCCCCCTTTACCCTTCTACTTTCTACCCTCGCTGGTGTGTTGGCAGGTCGTTTAGCCAACAAGACAATCGTAACACCCTCTTGGCTCGGGACGTACCTTCAACCCCGAGACAGAGCTACATCGCTGGCTTTGTATCGCGTGCAAGGGCTGGCAACTGTTAAATTTCACGTAAACAACTTCTAAGATTAACCACTTCTCTTTGACACTCATTTACACTTTTAAAAATTGTATGCTGTGTTTATGTGTAAAAGGTCTTGTTTTTACTTACTATTCATGCGCACTTCAAGATTGAAAACGTGATATTCATTAGCAACCAGATTGTAGTTTTTTTTTTTTTTTCATGCGATGTGTTTCATCTCACTCTGCTGTTACAACAAATATAACTCAAAATTTTGTGAATATTATTAAATTAATTTGTTATAAGTTAATTGTTAATGTAAATAAAATGCAGCAATCTCATGCATTATAGACATGATTTGGATATCATTAGTGGCATAGAATATAAAACCACTGTTTGAGAATAAATGATTTTCACTACCAAAGTATTTTAATAGTCCAAACTTTAAATCAAATTTATATACCACCCGGATAAACTGTCTCAATTTAAATTTCGTCATGCCAACAACATAACTCATTCGAGCAGACTCAGTCTTTGTTGTTTTAGTCAAATTATTCTTAGTTAACTATATATAAGGTGTACCTACATTTAAGACGCTTTTCATTTGTCCAGAATATTTATATACCTGAAACATATAATCAATAAAATATGCATATATTTGTTACAATTGGAAAATGATATTTATTGTATTGTTACATGCTGTGCTTCTGAGGGCTGAGTGGCAGGAAGCTGTGTCGAAACACCTTATGGACTAGTCCATGACTCACGAGATGCCCTGCCCCATGATGTAAACCCTGACGATATACGTCATAGAGACCTGTTTGAACTGCGCCTTGGCCCTACGAGGCTGGCCTATGAATCTCAAGTTATGTCTGAAGCATGATGTAATGTCTATATTTAGACCCCTGTAATGTGGTGAATCCCCGACTGTTTCGCAGAGTATAAAAACACCGAATCGACACATTTGGGGAGAGTTCGCTATTGGTCGTGCTAGAGGACGGTGTTATGCTTGTGGAGAGAGACTGGTGAAGATATCTTGGTGACGTCAGAGTCTACTGCGAGGCTGCAGGTACATATCTTCGGAGCAGTATTGGGTGAAACAAGAGGACCGCTGCTGTGACTCAACAGACAATAAGGAGATGCGCGACGGAGCCGAACCGAAGACCTCAAGAGTGAAGACCTTGGTGCACTCGGGGTGCTGCGCAGCACACGGTGATTCATCACCACTTCGGACTATTACGGTTGTACATTGTCACTATTTGAAAGACTGTTGATTGGTTATATGACTGAACTTTTATTGTGATTTGTAGTCTTTGAATAATGGTAAATATTCTTGTGCTTTAATTGTCAATGTTAATAAACGTTTCTGTGGCACAGTAGTAATTGTATGCATAGTTAATTGTGTTGTGAAAGTTATAGTTGATTATTGTTTTGTGCATTTTTGTAAACTTTGTGAGCCAGTAAATCAATAATTTAATTAAACTATTTTATTTCTAATTATAAGACCTCTATCCCAAAGAGCTAAAGCAGTAACAGTATTATATGTTTCACTATAAGGTAAACCTACCCTGAATCGTTATACCTTAGACTTCGAACTTCAATTGCAGGAATATGTAAAACATTTTAAATATGATCTTATATGAGATACTTTGGTCATCTATTGCCGAAACTACACACGCCTGCTCTCTGTTGGTGACCTAGTGAACTCTGTGCACAGATTCTTCCAGTTTAGCGCACACAGTGCTTTATCACTATATTAAGGCGGCCGCCTGGTGAAGGGTGTGTTTGTGTGTGTGAGGCGAAAATCAATGAGGTGCTACGAGTGACGTCGGCCGGCACATGTACTGTGATATCGCCTCTACGGCCAAAGTCGTAAACGCGTGCGCAGTGTTCCCGCCGTAATGTTTTTACTGTGGGACTTTAAGAGGTGAAAACTATAATTTTATTACTCGCGTCTCTTTAGCAAAGCGCAATGTACTTGTAGACCTCAATTTCGAATAAATCCGTTACGTATAGGTATCTTGAGAAACAAGCGCGTGAAAAAGCATATGTTAGCCAAGTTTGAAGGACTTTAAAATAATGCTTCCAATGTGCGTGGTGTCTTGAAAGTCACACTCACAAGTAGTGTGGAGTGTGTTTTCCTTTCTTAGATAAGCATTGTGGACGCACGTTTACTGGTCTCTGAGAAAAAAACATAACCCCGAACACGCTGCACGCAGTCCGAGCGCCAGCCAGGCGGCTGCCCAAAGGCATATCACGACAATGAGCAGTTTATCATATTAAAATACTTTCAGTGTTTACCCTAACATTTTTAAGGACATGGTTTACTCTACTTTGAGTTTGTGTAACCCGATAAGCAGCTGCGTTGATGTACACCTCGCCTTGACTCTTCCCCTTATGCAACACACCTTTCTGTCAGTTCTCATGCGGCGATATTGTAAAAGAAACTACTTGCGCAAGTATCTGTAATTTGTACGAAACTTGCGCCATCCGTATTTCGATTACTTCCTGGGTATCTAAAATTACGAACCCTATCCAGGACGACGGGCTGCTTACTTTTAGAATGTTGAAAGTTGGCTTTTTTTCCTCGTCTCTGGATGCGCTGGGCGATATTCTCTGAGCACGGGAGCTGTGGTTTATAAGACAAGAGTGGGATCGGCAAGCAATGTTATGGCAGCTATAAAAAATTTAGTGACGAATGCTGCGATCTCGGAGACAACCAACGACAGCGGTGGTGGAGAACATTTTATAAATTAAGAGTTGGGGGGGGGGCTAATATTTTAATTGCTTTAATAATACGAGGTGAGGTGAAAGGGATTAAGGGTGTTCAAGTGCAATAAAATAGTAATTTTATATTTATATGAAACTAGCATTCCCCCGAGGCTTTGCTCGCGAGCATTATTCATTACTGAAAATTTTTCTTTAACCCCTTAAGAGATTTGCCCGAGTTATCTCGGGCTGTACATCAGCAAGAAAAAGGAAATTAAAAAATTTTTAAAAATGTAAAAAAAAAAAAAAAAATTTTTTTAATTTTTTTTTTTTTACTTTTGAGACAATTTTTATTGCCTAAAACATTTATTATGTTTAATTTGTTTAAAAACTTGTAATATTTTTAGCAAACACAGTAAGAAGAATACCTGGCACTGAATGGGTTAAATGTAGAACCCCTTTTTTTTTACACCATATTGGCACTCCAGACATCAAGTGTTACAATATTCAAGCTGCTAGTTGAGCTTACTCTGCAACTGAATAAGTAGCTATAGCTGTTCACGCGAAAAGCAGTCTTATGTTTGTCCCTGCCACTTAACAGCGACTTCACCTGGGCCTTATTTATAGCACTGCGAAGTTGACGTTGTGGAGTAGTTATACACTCTTACATGTAAGAGGTTAATCGAATGAAAAACATCTGATTTACCCTGTGCACAACCGTTGGTGACGGTGCCCTCAATTACATATTTTCAAAATATTCGCTTGAAGTTTTAATGCCATTAGAATGTTTTGGTGGGAAAAGGTTTCGCGGAAACGTATTTGGTGCCCCAACCGTAAGATTAGTGAGATGATATATGGGAGCTGATGTTGTATAGGAACCTAAGTGGAAAGTGAACTGCATAATACATTTTACCCCTCTTAAACGATTACATGCAAATTGCACTATTTCGATCTACCTTGCAGTTTTTCTGTGTCAGACTTGAACGTTTTCACGTAGCTTTTAACAGAATTCGAGCCCTGAACCTCCCGGAATGTAGACATGAGCTACAAACAACTGCGCCACGTATATAACGTCGAAATAATTAACGAAAATAACATTGAGTTTAAATAAAGTATTCATATCCTGGGCTCATAGAGGATGTACAACTCCCAAGTTTCGATAGGTTACTGCAGTGTGAAACTCCTGTATGTGTCATTTATCGCTGCCAGTACTTGCTTTTCGGATCGTCCGCCATGAAAGTTTACAAACTTAGTTTTATTCTTAATTAATGATCAAGTCATCTCAAAAAGTAAAAAATATTGCATATAACTTTTTAAGTACTTATGTAAGCGTCACTCTGGCGCGAACAACCCCTCAATATCTCTACTGGTTAGATAGATATCACGGGTTGAAGGAAAATAAATTTTGTGCTCTTTCACCATTATGGATGTTGAATTTCGAAACATTTTACTTCTTAAACATTTGTATAAGCATCCAATAGAAGTGCAAATGACGACGGTAGTCCATTCAGTCGAATCAAAATCGATCATTAATTAAAAAACACATATGACACCTGTACAGTACTGCGAGTTCGAATTTCGAAAAATTTTAAAATTGCTTTACGATCAATTCTGTAATCATCATCCTAAAACAAAAATTAACTATATATCTCAACGGGTACGATAGATATCGAGCATTTACCTAAAACATTCAAGGTATTTTCACTTCCTAAGAGAGTGAATTTTGAAAAACCCTTCAATTACGTTTTAGAATACTTTATTGGTGTCTCGTGGACGTGAAAAGCACGTCGATAGTAAGCTGGGCTCAATGTATGTAGACCATTAATTGAAAACACATTTCGCCACTTTTCATTAATTTTCACCTCCTTGGGTGTCAAATTCCGCAAATTCATGAAATTACGTTTCAGGTTTTTGAGTAAGCAGTAATATTAAACAAATATCACATCGCTATATATCGATTGTGAATCGAAAACACATTTTACCTTTATATTTACCTCTGTGAGGCCGGATTCGAAAAATGTATTTTAATGGTACTTGGGATACTTACAAAAGAATCAATCTAAAGCAGAGTGCACTTTGATATATCGATTGATGGTTTGATAGATATGGAGGAATAACGAAAACACATTTCACGTATTTCCCCCCCCCCCTTTTATTAAAGATTTTCGAAACATTTTGCAGTCCTGTCGTAGACATTTGTATACGTAACCAATTAAAGTAAAAATCACATCGATAGCCAATTGTGTTTCAAAGAAATGGACGATTCATAGAATACACATTTTGTCCCTTTTTACTGCTTGGGAGTCGAATTTCAAAAAATCCTAAAACTAATTATTAGGTATTTAATATGAACACAACATTTTGAAGTGAACACCAACCCTCTATCGTGAATGATTCGACAGATATCGATAGTTAATCGGCAACACACTTAAGGTTTTTCACCCCCTTAATTGTTGAATTTCGAAAAATTCTTAAATTGGCCAATATGCATTTTTAAGTGCGTCCTATTGAAGTAAAAATCACGATAGGCCGTCGGGTTTGAGCTGTATCGACGTTTCTTCGGAAATACATTTCACCCTTTTTCACCCCCTTATAGGTCGAATTTCGAAAAATACTTCTTAATGCTCGCCTACAACCTGAGGAGAACCCACACAAAAAATTTCGCGACTCTAGTTTCAGTGGTTTGGGCTGCAGTTCGATATGTCAGTCAGTCAGTCAGTCATTCAGTCAGTCAGTGTTCATTTTTATGTATAGAGATAGTGTTAGTTTTGTAGACGCAACTTGTGGGTGCAGTTTCCTCTTGCAAAACAATTTTAGCTTTCATAGTTTTCCTTCGTGTGTCCATTTTGCCAACGTAAGAAAAGAAAACACACTTCAGATAAGGTCGGAACCTCATAGTTAAGACACCATGCCCATTAAAAACACTTTATAAGCCCTCCAGCATGGTTTAAAACAGCCTTTTCAGACTGCCGTACTTCAAAATGTACTAACCGGATGTATGTGAACGATGTGCGCTGAACTTTGCTACAGACTTTCCACCAATTAAATTATATGGTCACCGCTTACTATCACATATAAAAACGGTTGGACGGGAACCTTGCACGTTAGTTGAGAGCTTGGCTCGTTGAGGCGACGCGGCACTTGATGCGCGTTTCAAGGTCACCCTCATGTCTGCGTCATTTCTGAGCCTCTAACACGCAGGTAGGCGACTCCCTTAACACTGAGGTCTAAAGAGCCGAGGTGAATAGAAGTGAGGTGAAGAGGCAACGCAACAGTATTTCCCGAGCAAGGATTCAAACCCAAGACCTCACGCACTGTAGATATGCGCCTTACCGACTAAGCTGGCTGTGTTTGCACGAGATAATTGTGACTATATTTAACGGTAGTAAAAAATTTTTAGCCTTCATAGATTTTGTATAATGGCATGTCAAAGTCAAAATTTGAGTAAAATTGTTTTATACTAGCGAGAAAATGAAATAATTCATGCTGAAGAACATTATCACGGACTACGCCATGATATGTATAACATCTGCATTCAATATTTTTTTAAATTTTAGTACATTTCTGAAAATTTTTAATTTTTATTTGTAATTTAAGTATTTTAAAATAAAAATTAATTCAATACGCTTTTTATGCATATCTAGACGTAGCCCGTGTGTGTGAATTTATTTCGATTTGGTAAGTCAGTTGGTTTTCCTTTCTGGTATAGAACAGTTTTACGTAAATTTCTATTCTGAAATGCTGCTACACGAAAACTAAATAAGCTAAAAATAGTTGAGGAAATGAAAAAAAAAAATGTCTTAAAAAAACTAACAAACCACATCTTGTATAAATTGAAACATTATTAAAACAATAATATTTTTCAGTGAACCCCTCCCCTTCTTTTTCTATACCATTGGGAAGGATCTGTGGACGTTAGTAAGGAAAGACTGGTTTTATTCTGGAGGAAGACGAATTTCAAATAGTTGGACTCTGTTAGTGACGGACAATATTTCTTACCTAGACTTTCGGTTGGGCAAATACATACATGTTTATAAAAAAATTGTTTAAAGTCTTCTGTGTCTGGAAGCGACAATTGAAGAAGGAAATTAGTAAATTAGTTTAAATTAAACAAAATAAAATACCTCCATTCTCTTAAGAACCCTTCTATGGAATAGAATTCATGCAGATTTCTGAAAATGATTAATATGCGAGTATAGTTCGTTTGAAAAACTGTCGGAGAAAAAAATTATTTACACATCTCGCTGACTTACCATGTCTTTCATCGAGAACACTTCGTGATGATTCGGTAATCTGTGGTAAGGGCACGTAGGGAGAGGCGATAAGTATGGAAAGCAGAGAGGAGAAGAGATGCACGCGCGGAGCACGAAAAGAGGAAATGGACGCGGAAGAGAGTGTAATTGGTCGCAAGCCTGCCACGTTCTTTCCACATTCGCGGAAAGAAATTTACGACGAGGCCGGCCTGTATCGCCAAGTAAATCGTCGCATAAAATTCTACTGTCGATTGTTGGAACACGTTTTTTTTTTTTTTTTTTTTTTTTTCCACGGTCGAAAACTTCCATTTACGGCTTTCCTCGCATGAGCGCATCGTGGAACATAAAATAGGACTTTCTCCAATACAGTTACTTAAACTTTTTTTTTTGTTTGCAATTTCTGTAAAGTTTAAGGTATTTACTTTAAAAATGCCAGTTTCTCAAACCGTAACCAATATTTGCATTATTTTGAAGTTTTCCTAGAAATTTATTTACGACTTGGAATTTAGAATATTTCAAAACTAATTAATTCAAGAACCGTCTAAATATGGCACAAACCCGCCAATACAAACGTTTACATAACTCTGTCAGCGGATATGCGAACCACCTTCAAAGTTAAGAACGTTTAGGGGAACGTAATATAAGTTATAAGTTCTTGTTCAATAATTGTTTTGTTTTAAACAATTGGTAACGCTAGTATAAATATTCAGCATAGTAAATGTAAAATCGATTTTGTCACTCCTATTAGCGTATACGACAAGTAACACGACGGCCTAAAAATGTGCTCTGAAGTGAAGAGAATTTGATCAACACTTCTTTAGCACTGGTGAGAGTTGACATGATGTAAGTATGGAGCAGACCCGAAATAAAGGGGCGAGGGAAACGGGAGATCACCGAGAAACCCCACCGCGCAACCAGCTGATTCGTCCGGTACGATGTCCACATGTGAAAATCCGGGGACCGACCCCGTCGGAAATCAAACCCAGATCACCTTGATGGGATAAAGATGTGCTGAGTAAACGGTGTGAGTTGTTCCTAATTTTTTTTTATTTTTACAGTTTCATTGATGGTTTTCTTAAATTGAAACATGTTAAATATTTTCTTCATCACCATAAAGTTTTCGATGCCAGACATTGCTTTAATTCACGAGGATTTTTTATATGTTATTTAAGATCTGTTAGATTTCTCTTATAGTTTCAGAAACATTTTAAAAGTATTTTGTGGCCGAATGGTTTGCTTCCCACCAAGACGATCCGGGTTCAATTTCCGGCTGTGTCGGTCCCCAGGTTTCCGCATTTGGGAATTGTGTCGAAAGATGCCGTTCGTAGGCGGGTTTTCTCGGGGATCTCCTGTTTACCCGCCCTTTCATTCCGGTGCCCCTCATGTCACCCCTCACCAGCGGTAAAGACCTCGATGATAAGTGCTGACAAAAATCTCTCATGCTCTTAATTTTTTAAAATAAATTTTTAACCTCTTGAAGTATTTTCACACTAACGAATAAACAGTGCATGGGGAGGGTAGCTAAGCGAAGGGTATCAACCCCCCCCCCCGTCCCTAGAGTTGGCATACTTCTTAACGTGCCTGTAGACTTCTACCGAACCCTGACAGATTGTGAAGGACGGAGGAAACATAAATAAAAAAAAAAAATGTTCCACCACGTGTCTCCCTGAAGCGAAAAATCGCGATTGACCCTGTCTGGAATCTATTCTTGACAGCCCTATAGAGATTATGATAAATGTCAAGAGTAGCTACTCATCGTATACCGACTAAAATATTTATTTTAGATGTACAGTTTATAATGAAAAATGTCGCTACCGTGGTTAAAAGTAGTCCTGCGCAAAAAAAAAAAATATTTACGTTAGTTTAGGTTAGGTTGGAGTAGGTTAGGTACCTAACATAACATAACTTAACCTATCGTAACTTAAACAACCTAACCAAATTGTTTTCTCGTAGGACTACTTCTAACCACGGCAGAATCATTTTTCAGCAGTAAACTATACATATAAAATCAATAGTTTGGCCGATATACGACGATTAGCTACTCTTTACATTTACCAACAGACCACTTAACGACGGCGGCGCTATTTTGACAGTTGGAGTCTGTAATAGGATTTCTGAAAGGACATTCATATATATATATATATATATATATATATATATATATATATATATATATATATATATATATATATATATATATATATATATATAT
>PNEQ01037951.1:0-50696 GCA_003012365.1 Medauroidea extradentata
GTTATTCTGCTAAGATGCCCATTCTTTATTTGACAAAGGCGAAGGTCCGAGTCCCCGGGCGAAGGGTCGTCTTATTGTGCAGTTGCCAACCCTTGTGGTTTCGGTTATTAGCGCCCCCTCTCCTCTTTGACATTTGCCGTCACTGCGCCTTCCAAGGGGGTACAGAACGCCTGGGTACAAATCGCCTGCCACACCGGCTCGCAAGATCCGCGCAGTGCGTCACGCTACACTGCACTGACGACAGACACAACTTGTCGCTCAACTCGCTCGTTTCGCGACACCACTGCAGGACATTGAACCAAAATTTCATGACCTGTCCTACACACCGTGGCGCTTCCTACTGATTTTTCATATTTTTTGTACGCTACTTAGTTAATTAGTAAAAAAAAAAAAAAATGCTAATATAACTACATTTTCACTCAAAACCCAGCTGAATCACATTAAAAAAAAAACTGGTCTAAAGTAGCATGTTTCTACATATATGGAATTTTTAAACCTATTACGCCAAAAAGAATAGTTTATTTATAATATTCTGCAATAAAATCGCCTCATATTGCAACAGATTTCTCGAGACGGAATGACGAGTTTCAGATGTTGCTTCTTCACGCTTAGGCGTTACAGTAAACATTTTTGCAGCCTATTATTTTACATGAAAATATAACGTAATTCATACCAAATAATAAATTTATATCAACTTAAAAAAATGGTAAAATAAAAGTGACATTGTTACCGAACCATATGGTAGAGCAGTAAAATAAACTCATTGACGAAAATTTCAAAACTTGATTTTCTGTCCGGCTACCACCAAACAATTTATCAATACAAAGGATTTTATTTACTGACGTCTTTTTCAGATACCTTCAAAATATGTCTTATTTATGACTCCGCAGTAGACGAGACAGAAAGCCATAAACAAATGTACACTCCCTATATGCGAGTACTTCGTAATAGGGTGAGTTACCACTAGAACTTAACCATTCTATATCTATTATTTCACTGAATTTATTGAGATAATTAGGCGGTTTTTCATATTTAAAGTCTTATGAGTTATTTTCTTTTGTTTCTTTATATTTATGTTATGCATAAATACCTTGCTTTATATTGATAAAAATCGTTGTTTGAAGTCATTAACTTCCTTCCTTGCGTACGGCCCTTAACCTATATAGGCCGTTCACGATACAGTGAGCTCTGTGTAACAAGTTATTGCGAAATTTGTTCTAAGAAAAGAATGACAGATGAACTTCACATACAAGTAACGAGTATCCACATATTAGTTAAGTGACCATTTAGTTGAATCATGTTTTTGACTTAATATTTTCATTTTCAAATACAGTGAGATGTAGTATAAAAAACTAACTATAGTGCATTAAATTAACGGTACAGTTTTGTTAAATGTGAAACATTGTGATTTGTGAACCTTAAAAACAGCTAAGCTATGATGTCAATCCGATGTCTGAACTGCACTCTCTGATGTGATTTTGACTTGGCGTAACTTTCCACACAGCTACCCTAGTTTTTCTCCGCCTACTTGCTACTTCAAGTGCTCGACACATTAATGAAAGGTATGTTACATCTGTTAAAATTGTGTTTGTGGGTTTTATGAATTTTGTTCTAAAAAAAATTACAGTAATCCAAATGAATGTTAAATGTATCAAAATTATTTTTGTGGATTTTGTAAATTTTGGTCTAAAAAATTCATACCTTGAAATGTTTTAAACTGTTTGAGAAAATTTAATAGGGGTAACTGCTTGAAACGTTACCGTAAAGTGAGGATACGTTGCACCTGCATTGGTAACTTTGCACCACCTAATTAATTTCAATTCAAATGAAAATTTCATGAAACCCTTTACGTTCAAGTGTAGTTAATTACTTCTGCTGTGAATGGAGAATTTTGTATGTTAAAAAAAGTTTCAAACATTTAATTTAAACAAAAAAATAATGGTGCAAAGTAGCCCCAAAATTTGGCACCCCACCTTACGGTACCTGTTTCTTCTACTATGGACTAGGGAAACCCCTTAACATAATGTTTCTTAAAAAATATTAATAAATCTACCAAAAGTATATTCAAAATTTATACACGAGAACTGTTAAAATAGCACCATTTTGCACCTTGAATTCCAAATTTTTCTGGGGGAGAACCCCCGGACCCCCTCCTTTTATTGGGTGATAAGTGTTCCACCTCGTATGCAGCTCTACCTATGTCAAAATCCACGAGCCGCGCCTGTATATACTATGGAGAGGCGAAAATTTAAGTCGAGCATTTGACCAAAATTTGTTTGCATTAGAAATATTGAATTACTTTCTTTTTGTAATTTTTTCACTTCCGAACGAACAGAAATATCTTATTACCTACGGTATCTGTTCACCTTGTTTGGCATGGCATTGATAAAGCAAGCACACTAGACAAAGGCAATTGATGAAAGTCGACACTGCTCACATGTACAGAAATGAAAACTGTATTAATAACCAAGCCGTACATGCGTCACGTTCTTTCACAGTACAAAATAAATGTTTCAAAACAAAACATGGAGATATGTATACTCTCATTATTCACTGTACACAAGTGTTTATTTGGATATTGTATGATCGATGTAAAATTTTGTTCTTATTGCAGGACTAATTTCGATTCCAAATGCCCATTAGTCTGAAAATAATTTGCTATTGTAGCGATAAAAAAAACTATTGAAAGACATAATGCAAGGTGCTTATAGAAACACTACAACCTATACATACAAAATTTAAGTTTCTGACAAATCATTGCACAATCCAAATCACTCAATTTAGAAAAAAAAAATGCAAATTTTTGAAGACTCGGAAGCAGAGTTCTTTTAAATGTGACCAAAATTGGGTAAAACATATGTTTTACGACATCCTAATGTATTATGTATCCCGTATATATAATTATGAGAGGTTCTCAAAATTGCTACTATGAAAATATGCAAAAAACATTTGAAATTGTAGAAATTATGTATTTTTTTATGCTGCTGCATTCGTTATGCACAAAAATAAATGAGATTACTCTATGAATCAGACAATACAAGGAGACAGATACACTAGACCCCCAATTTTACAAACACTCATGGTTCCAATCATCTCATTTATAAAATTTCTACCTTCGTAAAATCCATAGGAGCCTATTTTGCCCCCCACCCCATTATCAATTTTAGAAATGAAATTTGTTTAAGCAAAGAGTCTCTAGTCGGGACCCGATTTGCATAGCTTTTTGCACGAAAATAAAAAAATTCACAGTCAAAATATAAATTTATGTCAACAGCCAAATGTCTTCTAATCAAAAGAATACCTCTAAATTGCAGATATTACGCAAGTTCCAAAGTGCCTTCTCATAGTGAAAAGTCTTTTTTTTTTATTTTGTTCAGAATACCAGAAAATATAAATAAGTAAAAACTACTTTACACAGATTAACACACATTTACACAGACAGTGGAAATGACTTTTAACTGAGTAATTATTCTCACATAAAACAATTATGCTTCATGATTAATTTTACACTTTGATTAGAACATTTTGCAAAGTGTTATTTACAACTTTTGGCGAAGAGTTCAGTTTTTACATACAAAACAATTGTGAATAACAATGTCTCAACAGTTTCTTTAACAATCTACATTTGACATAAAACACTAACTTTCCTTATTGCAGAATTTTATTTAACAGTTTTGTACTGCAGAATTATTATGTTAGAAGTAAACTCCCATACATCATTATAAATATTAGTACTACAATATATGACGGTTGCCTGTCGCAAGTAAGCTAGGATTGTGAGCAACACTTGCCAATGCAATTTCTTTGCACTAAAACAAAACAGCACTGCAGTAACTTAATGCCTTTCTTCACATGATATACTTCATGTATATCACCATTGGCTGAATACTTCCAGGTACAGTGCTGCAGGTATTTCTCTTCTGTATATGATTCTTTTCGGCACGATTCACAAATTAATTTGGTTCTAATTTGTACCAACAGGTAAGGCGTCCTCTCAATAAAACACCATGTGTTTTCAAATCCTGAATTTGACACGTGATAACTGTAACCATATGTGTGATTCATAATAAAACAGATACATAAGTGTTTCAGCATTAAAGTAATACATTTCCATATGAGCGATTTGAAGAAACTATGGTCTTCCGCCAGTGGCATTATAACACATCCAACACAAACCGCCATCTTTTAACTGAGCATTAACGATCACCGATTAGAATTCAACTATAATTTTACCATTGGCTCATATTGCATATTCTTAGTAATAAACTGCAGATTAAAAAATGTATTTTATGACCATTAACACAATCAAAATAATAAAGATGATTACTAGATATGCCATTTATGTTGTTAAATCTAAGCCACATCATTTCTGGCAACCAAAATGCAACTTGTATCTATTGAGGTAGAAAAAAACATAGAATTTTACTACTTCCAGTAAAGTCTTGAAACCCCTACCGTTTCTGTAAATTTTAAGGGTAAATTGTAAAAGTTGGAAAGTCTGAACCTACTATGTACATCATTCCCAGACTCTACACACAGCTTTTCTTGTTGTACTTCACAAAACGTTGGTGTGCTTGTTGCGTGATTGGATCTTTACTACGCCCCACTCTTACTTTTCCTGACAAAATGCCAGTAACAGATTTGCACCAATCATGAATAACCATCCTTTGGACAATTTTTATGAAAACTACCTTAACTTTACCTACATGGTCTACACAAGATGTGAGGGGTGTTGTCAACCTCGCATCAAGAATGTTAGAAATGCATTTTCCTACACCAACCACGTGAAAGACCCGTGGCAGTACACAATGTATCAGTGAGCAACTCGAAACAAGCGCTTCTGTAACGGAGAGTGACGGATACAAAAGTAGTTTCTTGCCGTTAACATACTCTCTCCGTGCTATAATGTCATGATCTGACACTGTTTCTGAAGTGGTCAAACTCGCCATACACGATTCGCAAGCCACAAACTTACTAATTCGTCGCACAACATACCTGCAACCCAAGCTGACACATACCTTTCACTGATCTGGCTATCTTCAATATCAATATCTGGAAGTTCACAAAGAGTCTGTCAGAGTATCCAAGGCATGTTTACAGTCATCTTCTTTGCAATTGAACCCCACTGAGTGCAAAGACATTAAGTTATTAACCAGCAATGACTTAAAAGAACTAGAAAAAAAATGAGCAAGTTGGGTTTACGTTGCGCACTCTACGAGATCTTATAGAGCCAAACAAATTTTCTACAGGATCTTGATTAGAAATCCTGGTTGGCAAATATTTGAACTCAGATTCCATCCGTTTTCAAATCTCCTGGAACCCCATTATGTTGCAAATGAAGTTCTTCACACACTGGACATTTCCTACCTTGTTTGTGGCTGGGTCTCGGAACTCAACTGTTCTCAAAACTCGCAAAGCATTCGCCCAGTATTCAAGATGTGGAGAACCATGGGAGACTGCACACCTTAATTGTTTATCCTCCTTATTAAACAGTGATGAACCAGTCATGCTGTCAAAAAGTTCATCCATGAACAGCAGGAACTCAGCAGTGTATGTTGCCTGATATTCTAGAAATAGTTATCCTGGACAAGCTGTAATGAAACAACGTACATTTTCAAAGCAGTGTTGAATGTACAAAAATTACAATTTTAGACTGTACAATTTCAGTTGCACTATACATTGCAGTGAATATATTGAAAAAAAAAAATACATACTAAAGCATGGACATTCACTTATCTCTCCACATATAGTATTTACCTGAACAGAGGTCAGGCCGCTATTTCTAGTTTAGTTTTAAAGGAGAAAAATTTTCTCTTTCTGGGCTTGTATGGTTTAAAAATAATATCTGAGCAAAAGAAAAACAATTAAATTCACTGATAAATTTTAGAATGCCACTGTCCTAGAACACATCGGCGACAGATTTTAGTATTTAATATATTAATATTCAGTATTGTCAAACAATATTTTCCCCAGGGTATCCACATAAATCTGTAGCAAAACTTATCTGACTTTTTCGTGACCCTGACCAAAACCTAATAATTCTGTATTATTTTTATAATTATATCTGAATTTACAAGCTTACAAAAGAAAAATATTTTTAATGAATTTCAAACAAGATTACATTATAAACGCAGACATATATTTAACGATCTTGGTAAAGGCAAAATGAAGCTAGAAATTCACACCACACATTTCTATATAGCTGAAGAATTTTCATGGGTTTTCCAAGATTTCAAGAAAAATCCCTGACAAATTTCAAGATGACCTACTTTTTCCCGAGTTTCCGAAATGTGAATGTCCTGTACACACGTGTCCGTATAAATTATTTATTAGACTCGGAAATGACAAAAATTTATTGCAATAGTTGGGTGAATAAATTATCCAATATGCTTTCCTGTTTTAAATGCTAAACACTTTATTTCTAACATTAACAATGTTTCACCAGTTTGAGTTTGAACGTGTTTTGGCCAATGGTACCGCGGAATGGGGTTACTTTGATCACCTACCTGCGTGTTTCAATTTCCATTAAAAAAATTATTTTGTTTTACAGAGTTAAATTATTGTTTTCCAATGTAGTTTTTAAAGTTGTTTATGTGGAAATTTAGTTTTATTTACAAATAATTTTTTTTAAATGATATAGCTGATAAAATGCATGATCAAAGATATACCTGATTAGGGGTTACTTTTATCACTACTAGTTAAACTACATAGAAAGTAAGGTTAAAGCCTATGGAGTTGATCAAAATAACCCCCATGAAAATATCAGTGTTAGTTCATTCACAAAATAATTTTGTCATGGGGGTTACTTTGATCACACACTTAGCAAATTTAAAAACTGTATTTTTAGACTACTTTTACTGTACAAAATAGAAAAAACAAGCTGTAACATAAAATCTATAATACAACATTTTTTCACACCCACTGCTGCTGAGAAATAATGATAGTACTTTTTGTTATAGGTCCTAAATTTGTGTAGTCTGTAATAATCCAAAAAGTATAATTTTTTTTAATTATCTGCATTATCACCTTTAGACTGCCTTAATTAGTTTCCATTTGCCACAGGTTTTATTCCTAGGTGGCACATTAACTTCCTGCGGACACAAACATACGACTAAGAACAATTTTTTTGTGGCATTTCACAGAACTTAACCATGTCACACTGTCCTTCTTTCAGGTTACTTTTGTTATACAAAAATGGAAACAAAAACATAGGGTAACACTGCAAAGACCTAACAAATGATGTCACAGTTTTAACTTTCTTTCACGTCCACTACTGCTGCAAAGTCATACACTACTCTTTGCCCTGTGCCTTGAATTTGTGGAGTCGGTAACAACCCGAGAATGTCCTCTTTTGTAATACTTGAAATATCATTCTCCACTGCCTTGAACAATCTCTTCCCACCATCCACACTTTTCATTCCCATGACCTTAATGTCCATATAGTTTACGTCCTGAATGACACATGCATACCGAAAAATAGTTTTCTTACGAGATCCTCCATAGAACTTAACCAGGGCATACTGCCCAGGACAAATATCATTATTTGACACTGGTTCCAAGAGAACCTCCTCTTCCTCACTGTGCGTATCATTTTCACTCTCACTAGAAGACACTACTTTCTCGCTGTTGTCACAGTCTTCTGAAGAACTTGCCACTACACTTTTACCAGGTGTTACAGTTAGTTTCTTCTTTCTCGGAATCCTGACGGGTCCACCTTCTCTCTGTTTTTGTAGGTATGCCACCAAACTTTCATTTATTGCTTTCTGCACATCATCAGGATTAGCATCCGAAGGAAGTTTATCCAGAACACATTTAGGGTTGAAAGGTGCAATACCTGTAGATTTAAATCCACTGACCAAATTTCTCGACACACCATTCTTTATTTCGGTGGGATTTTTTTGGAGCCACAATATCCATCTTCTGGATTGCTGAAGACAATAGTGATGGGAAAACATGTTTTGGCAGCACACCTACTCTCGGATGATTTTGTTTCCAAACTGTCAGCTCATTGCGCCATGCTGCTTTGAAGGCACGGAAGAAGGATACATCTAATGGTTGACAGAGATGTGTAGTGTTTGGTAGCAAACAAACAAAATGAATATTATTTGCTTTACAAAGTTGTAGGACATTTTCACTGAAGTGGGAGGAGAGATTGTCACCAATTAAAATTACCTTTCCTTCCAACCGTTTTGCATGAGGTAGGAATGAGGAAACAAACCAGTCATGGAATGTTGCAGAATCAATCCAACCATGCTTAGTTCTGTTGTATCAATTCAATTCAATTTATTAGCCTCCTGATAACACAACAAAAGTGTTGGAGTTGTCAAGTGATACATAGCAAATTACAAATTTAGAAACAAGTGAGATGGTTACATAATGAGATAAAAAATGTATATACATATATAACAATCCAATGGCACTACATATTTGTTATGAGCTATACGTAGGAAATTACAATTGTAAAAACCACAGTTTGTGATAACAATGTGACAAACAATGTACAATAACATGTAGTACCGCAATAATACAAATGATCATTTTACAAATACAAGTAAATTTAACAGTATTCCTCAACATTATAAAGAACCTTTCCTGTGAGAAATTTTTTTAAGTGCATTTTAAAACAAGAAAGCTTTTCTTTTTTTAGTATATCTTGTAACTGTGGAGGAAGTTTGTTTATAAGTTTGATAGCTGTTATATATGAACTGTGTTTAAATTTATTTGTTCTATGAGCCATTGAATGTATATCCGTTTTGTGTCTAGTATTGTGTGAATGTATATCTTGATTTGTTAAATAGTTAATGTTTGTTAAGCCAAAGATAATTGTACGATAGATAAATAGACCGGGTATTGTTAAAATATTTAAGTTTTTAAAGTGAGGTTTGCAGGACGTTGGGACTTTTACAGTGGTAATATTCCTAATAATTTTTTTCTGTAATTTGAATACCCTTTTCCAGTGCTTTGATGCTCCCCAAAATATTATTCCATATGCCAATAAGGAATTTACATTTGCAAAATACAGAGTGCGTACAGTATCCAATGAATCGGTTTTTTAAATTGAATAAAAAGCAAAACATAAGGCACTCAATCTATTACACAGTACCATTGTGTGTATTTTCCAGCTGAAGTTTCTGTCAATTTTTAAGCCTAATAATTTGGTATTGTTCACCACCGACAAGAGTTTATCATTGACTCTAATGGAGTTTTCTGTGTTTGTTTTTTTGACTTTAGTGTTGTATGAAAATATAATTATGGACGATTTGGATATGTTAAGTGCTAATTTGTTAGAGTTGAACCACGATTCCATGTCATGTATTGCTGTTTTTATGTTAATTTTTAAGTCCTCCTCATTATTTTCACTTATAATTAGTGAGGTATCATCAGCAAACATGGTTACATTTCCTGACGTTACAAACTTTGGAAGGTCATTTATATAGACAAGAAATAGCGCTGGCCCCAAAATGGAACCTTGGGGAACTCGTACTTTAATAGTTTTACAGTTAGATTTATATTCAATGTAATGGTTATATTATTTTGTTGAGAAAGACAGACCTGTTGCATTCTATTTGACAGGTATGACCTGAACATATATAGAGCTATACCATTAATACCATAGTTTTCCATCTTTTCACTTAAAAGTTTGTGGTCAACACAATCGAAGGCTTTTGATAAGTCGACAAATATTCCAGCTACAGCCTTTTTCTTATCAAGTTCCATTAATGCATTATTAACAAAGGAATAAAGGGCCTGTGAGCAACATGGTTCTGAACAGCAAGGTTCACCTTTCAACCCTCCTTCTTTCCATGTGTTATATATTCCTTCACTCTTATAAATAATGTAAGGTGGCAACAGTATTCCGGAAGCAGAACCGCACATCAATACAGTAGTTGCAGACTTTGAGTGATTGCAGATTTTAACTGGATATTTTACTCCTCTTCTGTAGATTCCCTTAATCTTACCTGGATCATCAGAAACATTGCTCTCGTCGTAATTGTATATGTTACATAGCGGAATGTCCTGCAGAGTTTCGCCAAGATTTTTGAAATACTCTTTCAGTACTTCCCGAGAAACATCTGTTTTTGATGTCTTTAAATTTGATGCCATTCTTTGGCCTACTATCCCTTTATGTCGATTTAGTAAGGACAGGACCCAATCCTTTCCAGGCACATTATTTTGAAATCTAGGTTCAATACGCCCTTCAAGATCTAAGTGCATTTTTGTAAACATCTGCACATCTTGGACGTTCAATGGAAAACCCCAGTCACTACATGTCAGAAGCCCATTAATAATAGCCAGATCTTCAATTTGGGAAAAAACAATGCTTCTCCCAGGCTTACCTCCATGCCTTCAATTTAACTTATTGTGCAAAGTACCAAATGGAATGTTGAACTCCCTTGAAGCTTGACGTAATGACATCTTATCGTCAGCAATTGCTTGTAAAGCCTATTCTAACTTCAGTTCTGTGTAGTTTCGGTAGCTCCTGGATTCTATCTTCCTTTTATAATCTCGAGGCATCTTGAGCTTTTTCAAAAATCTCTGTAGTCAGATGAAGTTGGAACCTGTAAATACCATAGGCCTACCATTAGTCATTCATGTTATTGCTGCATCTCATTGGTGTAATTTTGTTTTATCTTTTGATTATTTATATTTTCTTTATATATATTTATTTATTCATTTAGATTTATTTATTTAGGCTTAGTTATTTAAACTCTAATTAAAAACTGCCTGACAATGCTTACATTACATCAAAATTATTACATTTACAAATACAGGTATTTTATTAATTTTTTTATTCTATTGCACTGTTGATCCAGTAATCTGAACCTTTCGGTTCTCTGAATATAGAGTTTGTTACAATAACACACATATTATAATTGTCTGCAAAAAGGTGATCAAAGTAACCCCACAATAAACTATAGGTTATGATAACCATGTGGGTGTATAGAAATTTGCACAAACCACAAAAATATAACAAATACATCCTACATTAGCCATCCAAACTTAAAAAAAAGTGAAAACAAACTACAAGTATTTATAATACTTACACTTTTTAGGACCAAAAAATGTATGCATTTACAGCCTCCACAAATACATGGCCATTACATCCAGAATACAAAACAAAATGGCACCAAGAAATTTTCTTCTGGCTCACAAAAGACTTGTGCTGCCATCTATATGGATATAGCCACACTGTATTCAACTGTTTGGCAATGCTATGGAGCCAAATTCAAAATAATAGGCATCTGATCAAAGTAACCCATCATTATCAAAGTAACCCCATTCCACGGTATTTAAGAAAGTTTCACTGTCCTACGTGAAACGAAAATTATTAGAGAAAAATAAAATGTTTTGAGAATCAGAAATTAAAAATATTGGCCTACTTCCTATAAAATTCATTGGTTGACATTATTTCAGCATTCATATAACTGTAACAATGTAAAAATTACGCCCAGGCCTATACATAAGTCTATAAAATCAATCATACCTGTAAGGAGCAAATCTTCCCGTGATTGTATATGCCGCTCTTCTGTAGAAACAGTTGTAGATACAGGTGTGCACAACATATTAGATGCGGGCTGTACTCCAAGTAGAGCATGTTCTGCAGAATCACTGGAAAATTATTGCCTGCCAGCACTCTGAGCTGGAAAAAAATGACCATTTAAACATACACAAAAGACAAACTGGTGATGAAACAAAATTCAGCTGTGAAATTCCCCCCTATTTTTTTCCTTCCAAATGGAAATATTAGTACACATACAGTGGCCAAACAAATAATGAGTTTCTGAAGTATGTTCACCAGAACATATGGAAATTGAATGTCCTTTTTAAACACGTGCAGCAGAGTCGAGTCATGTACGAGGAATTGGAGGAGCGGGAGTTGGAGAAGGTGCACAGACGGGTGGCAAGGTAGGTGAATGATAGCTGGAGAAAGCAAGGGCAGACTTGTGAGGACAAAAGGAAGTTTCGGCCATCTGTGATGCTGAAGGAACAGGAGTAGAATTCTTGAAGGAAAGGAGAAGAGTGTAAAGGCTGGTCAGAATGTACAGGCAGGTGAAAAGAGATGATGGCTGGGCTAAATTAGGTGGCCTGTTAGGCAGAGTATAGAGGAAGAGAGAATAATAGTGAGAAGATCCAGGTGATGAGTAGCAGGACAAAACGTGGTAGGCGGTCAATGCTTGGAAGGTCGATGAGAAAGTGGAATTTACTTTTGAAGAAGTTCATGATGGTGAGAGGGGGTTAGATGGTGGGTGATTAAGGAGGAGGTTACAGATTGCCACCAGGCGGTTGTCCAATTACAATAATATATAATTATTGTTATACAGTAAGAACCATATGTAAACTAACTACTAAAGTCTACATTTTATAAAAACACAGAGTTACAAAAAAATATGGACAGTCAAATTGTATCTACGAAATAATGTGAAAAAATAATGGAAATAAAACCAAGGCGGTGAAATGTACAAGTATGATAGATAAAATCAGGATGATATATACGATAAATAGATGGGATTGTCATTATGTAGAGTAAGTGACAATACAAGTATTAGTTGTATGAAAGAACCACTAGTAAGAATGGTTATGAAGGGTTTAAACATGCTGGGTATGTTGGGAAGGGTGCTGAAGAGAGTAAGCCATGAGGTGAAGGAAAATACATATATATGTAAACAATGGTCCAGCTCATGTTGGAGTATACTGCAGAATAATGACACCCAAGTGTGGAAATAAAGGTGCAGGAGCTGGTGGAGGTGAAAAGAAGGGCAGCAAGGTAGATGAAGTTACGTGGAAAAGACAGTCTTGGTAGGATGGTGAAGAGGAAAGGTATGATGATTAATGAAATGGAATGGCGGCCATTGTGGGACAGGAGGAAAGTATACAGATTGGTTAAGATGCATGGGATGGTAAATCTAGAGGGAGGTTAGGGAATTTTCGGCTTATGGCTTACCAACGGAGGGTACAGCTAGAGACGAAGCACTGAGAAGATACAAAGAGTATGCAGGAGAAGAGAACAGGGTAGGTAATCTATGCTGGTGAGGAATGTGAAAAAGTACAAACTATTTCCAATAAAATTGGTGAGTATTATAAAAGCTTGGAATAAAAGGAAGGGTTTAGAAAAGCATGTTGGAAGTTTTGGAGAGTGAACTCATCATCAAGTGGCTCTCCAATTGCAGTTATATCATTATAAATCAACATTAAATAACATAACCAAAATTTTGACCAATTTCTCATTACAATGGAAACATGTTACCTACTATTTCCTATATTTTCGTGATAAAACTGAAGTCTTCCCTTAGTCCTCGATACAAATATTTATTGTTTTACGTTAATCCCTTTTTATAGAAATTCATATTTTTAGGCCTCTTTACAGTTATTACAGGGTTCAGCTGTACGAATAAAGATAATTTGTAATATTGTTCACAACAGTACTAAACAATAAGGAAAATGCAACTTTTGAGTAACTAGGGAAAATATTTACAGATAACTATCCTAACCATTATTGTTATTATTAACCACTCTATTAGTATTTTTCATACAGTCGTAGAGGTATTATGTTTGTCAAAAGCAGACCCTACCTTGCTAGTATCAAAAATCAAAATATGTAGTACCAAATATGAATGGGCATCACAATCCGTTATGTGTTATCAGATTTATATTTCCTGGTAAAGATTTAGCAAGACCATTGCCACTAATGAAGGGATGCAACATATCACATTTGGCGACATTACACATTTATAAAAAATGTTACTTAAATTTACAACATAGTTAGAACAACACCCTGCGGGCTTATTCTGTACGGCTAAAGTAATGTTGCTTCAAGCGCAATCTGCCTTAGCTTCGAGTTTACTACGAAAGTGATTCTGTACGGCCAAGATGCGGTAGAACTCGTTTACTCGGAAGCAGATATGAAGGAAAATACTGAAGCAAATGTGCGCGGGTATCGGAGGTTGCGCAAAGCCCGGAATTCGTTTGTTAAGTTGTATAATAAGTGTTATAAATAATTACATTGGCTGAGACGGTGATATATAATAACTCTGCAGTGTATGCTTTCACGAAAAAAGATCCTTGGTTTGTCAAAAGTTCCATTTAAAAGTTTTGTGTATGCGGTGAAAATACTCTGGTGGAATAACCTCATTCTTTGGCTTGGAAACATGGATAATCCCTTCCTAAACCTACATGTGTTAATTTTACAGCAACGTGTGGAAAGACAGCGACTACGAATTACGAGAAGACAAGCCTACATTATGTACTACAATACACTGGGATATCGTTTGCCTTTCATGTAGAAGCATAGTCATGACAAACAAGGTTATTTTGTTAATTAAGATGAGTGCTTGAGACAAATTCGTGCACTAAAATAAAAAAGGATACCTACATAAAAAGTGGTAGGGTCTGTAGAGGTCAAAATGTGGAGAAAAAAATACCAATTTTGTGTGTTCATTTAACCTGATACTAACCTAACCTCACAATAAGTGAATTACTGTTTTTAATTAATCTAAAGTATGGTACCAAGCTTAGCATGGCATACACTGATAATTAGCCTACTAAACTAATTTATGACAGTGGAAGTAAATTGATTAAATATTCAAACAAACATAAATATCGTTACTTGGTTTTACTTATTGTGTCCATCTAACTTAACAATACCTTAACCCCACAATAAGGGATTAAAATAACCTTCTATAATTAGATGGGTATACAACGAACTCAACAGTGGCTTTTGTGTAGGTTTCATCGAAGTAACCTAATAATTTGGCATACATAAACTATATAGTTTAGGACCTATATATAGGTCCTAACTAAATTGCTATCCACTACCTTCAAATTGTCAACTTCCAACTTGCCAATAAAGCCTATGTTGATATAAACACAAACCTATACATTAGTTATACAAAGCGGTTCTTTCTTTTAATTATCTAAAAACCCTACAGCACTCAAGCATAACTACTGGTGTTTGTAAATTTATTCTGTTTTGCCCCGAAAAAAAAAACTAGGTTATGGAATGATAAAAAATCATACCTTCCCCCCCCCCAATCAATTTGTTGGCAATTGCTGTACAAACTATTTCGGGCACCCTAAATATATTAACGATTTTAAAAAAGAAAGTATATCTGTTAAAATTCACGACTGAGGTTGCCTAGAACCAGCATTTGTAATACTAAAAACGAACACGCACGTAACATTAAATTCACAGACTCGGGCGAGATTGTATCCCAATTACACAATAAACATATGAATAGTTTTTCTACAGGGGTGTAGTGCATTTAGGGAAAAATCAACTCTCCTCTCCATTTTTGAACTATCCATTAAGGCCGAATCACAATGAAGTTAACATGGATCTCCTTACGTTACCTTTGCATTAACTTTACAGAAAAATTTACCACGGATTTGACCGATGTTTCACATTGAAGTTAAGGAATTAAGTTGAGGTACATGGCCATGTTACAAATGCTGCAAGACTACTGACGATCATTACAATATTTAAATTTAACGATGTTATTTGAGTCGCAAAATATTTACATATATAAGTGGTAACGTAAATTAATAACGAAAATGATTCGCAAGTATCTGTTTCAGTTACGTGTTGAAAATGTGTAATAAATTACCCTCCTAGTTGTAACATTACACCTTTCTTATCAACTCGTTTTTTTATCCTCACATTACACATTATTTATTTAAGAGTGAAGGTAACGTAAGAATCTCGTTGTTAACTTCATTGTGAATCGGTCTCATAGAAAAAATAAGGTGTGATCGCCTGATCGGCCTTTACTTCCTTGCTGCCACGTACATCGTTGTTTATACTCGCAGAACCATAGATAAAGCGAACTAAAATAAAGGTGGCAAACTTACACATCGCAAATGTTTCTTGATTTCATCATGAATAGAGTAATTTTCGGACAAAAGGGCAGCCAACCTACGATGACCGTCAAAGCAAAACGATTGAAGGTATCTCATTGAAGCAACATTTTCCGCAGAAGTAAATTATAGCGTCAGAAGCAATCAGTGGCGTACAGAATCGATCGCGAGAAACGAAACGCTATTTCGACAGCCGAAGTAAAGCAAATTACTTCATGACGGGACTTTGCTTCGGCCGTACAGAATAGGGCTGCTGGCCTATATGCATGTCTAGAAACACCATACCTGTTGAAAGAAAATCTTCTCGTAATTGTACATGTTGCTCATCTGTAGGAACAGTTGTAGGTACAGGTGTGCACGACAGATAAGACGCTGACTGTACTCCAGGTAGAGCGTGTTATGCACAATCACTGGAAAATTCTAGACTGTCAACACTCTTAGCTGGAAAAAACAATTTAAACAAAATAATTAACAGTTACATTAAACGTTCTGTTGCCTACCACTGTGGTAAATATCAAGTTTAAGCTACTCATTGTGTACCAGCCAAACTATTGACTTTAGAGGCATATTTTATTATTGAGAAATGGTAAATATCAAGTTTAGCTACTCATGTACCGGCTAAACTATTGATTTTACAGGTAAAGTTTATTAATAAAAAGTGTTTCCACAGTGATGAAAAGTAGCCGTACGTAAAGGTTTTTCGTTACGTTAGATTTGGCTAGATTAGGTTATTTTACCCTCCAGTTTTCCATTTTTAGTTAGGTTAGGTAATTTTAGCTTACCTTAGGTAAGGTTAGGTAACCTTATCAAACAAAACTTATGTAAACTAATCTAAACTAACCAAACGAAACCTAACATGGTAAATGACAATAGTTTTCTGGTACTTGATGAGTAGCTATACTTAATTATTACCATAGGTTAACGCATTAGTAATTACAAATTTTTTTATTGTTTTATTATCTAAACAACAGTAATACTATTCTGCTTACCTGGCAGGTGTAGCGAAGGTACTGCATCGGCGTTAAACGCTTGGTTCCCGGACTAAAATATTCCTCTCTAAAATGTCTGCTGCAGATCATATAGTTCTTCCAAATAACTAGATCAAGTAAATCTTCAAATTGTGGGTTTTTAATTTCTCGTTTCCACGTAGCGAACCTCGTTATATCTTTCGAAGGCAATCGATGCCTTATTGACGTTTTGTCCAAACACCGAGGAACACAATGTTACGAGAGTAACATAGCCATGAACGCAGCCGAGGGCGGGGCAAGCTGAGTGAGGTTGTTTTCATAACATCTCGGGCCCCGACTATAAAGGCTTGCGAAAAGGCTGTGCAAGAGAGAGCCGCCACAAGGAGACACGAGTTGCTGGACGTCGACGCAGGGCGTCGCCGACATCGAGCCAGAGGGTCGTCAACCACGTCGAGGGGCAGCCAGCTCCGGTGTCCAGGAGGGCACAGCCAGGGCCGCGGTCCGTCCCCGGAATCGAAGCGCGAACCAACCGCGAGAGACGTAAGTGAGTTCCCAGTTAAATTGGCTTTGGGTTCGTACATTGGATTGTGCCGATACAGGCTACACAGATACAAAGGTGCAGTTTAAATTAATAAAAAGGGGCTTGTTCATTATTGGCGTTAACTATTCTTCTACACCTTGGACTATCCCTCACTATTATCCGTTCTAATTGTGTAATTAAAGGTTTGAGTCATCCTTGAGCCATTATTATAAAATTTGCAACACTTCATAATAGAGGACATCAGATAAAGTTTGCAACACTGGTGGAGGCGCCTTCCACTCCTCACCTCGCACTTGCAAGCCACCACCCCCCAAATTAGTTAATTACTTGATTAATAATTTAGCCTAATTATTAAGTCAATTAAATTCCCCCACCCGCCCACCTGGCAAATTAAATATAAATAAAGTAAACTCAATCCCATTGACATAATAATCACATTAATAGTAGCCGAATAGCTTTGAATATAAGAATTTTAATCAATATTGAAAATAATTCAAATTGTATTTATTAATGCATGCAGGGGAAATAATTGCATGGTGTGAAAACGTAGTTAGAGTGTTATGTGTGTAATGCTTGAGGGTCTAACACATAGTGATTATAATAATATACCATAAGCAATAAGTCTGTATACACACTACATGAGTGAGAATCAGAAATCCCTTGTATGGTCTGCGAGAAAGTTGTTTAAGAAAGCAACATTAGACTTGTCCGAATTACAGAGAAAAATTTGAGAGCGAGCAACAACCAAGCACGGAAAGATTTAATAGACTAATACAAGCAGCAGATAGCTTAATTCAACAGAACCCTGATGTTTTGTGGGAATTAAGACAGTCAGTCCATATGTGTGACACGAGGGCTTGTAGCTAAGCTAACGCGAAGAGTTTGTGCCATCATTGACAGACGAGGTAGAAATGTACGATTATTCTTCTGTCAGCGAAATAGAAGGCGAACCTAACCGTGTCTTGGCCGAGGACAATAGTGCTTACTTAACACCGGGGAAGGTTACAAAGCAGTATTACGACGATGCAGTAAGTTATGAACCACAAAACGAGTATTATAACGTGGCAATAAATACAGTAGGCGCAAACACAATGTCGGAGGCACCACAGTGTAATATTGTGCTTCATGAAGCACAAAAAATAGAGTCATTTGAAGGGAAAGAAAATGAGGATATAGATGAGTTTTTAGACAACTTCAACGATGCCAGTGATATAAACAAGTGGGACGAGAAGGAAACATGTAAGAGAGTAAAATTCTAAAATTCTACTTAATAGGTTCTCCTAGAAATGTATACAAAAACGCCGTAGCGGAAACCAGAGGTCAGGAAATACGCTGGCAGGATATCGAGTCTGGGCTACGGAAAACATTTCAGCAGGTAGACAGCAAACAAAAATTTAAAGAATTGCTGTTTTCGAAAAAAACAGAAACTAGGAGAAAGTTGTCAGGCACACATAGAGGACATGTTATACTACAGAAATAGGTACAACAGAAACATGCCGGAGAATGAATTAGTAGAGATAATTTGGAAGGCACTTTTGCCGGCATACGCTGATAAAATAATAGGATTAGAAAATGACACAGTATAACAACTAATCAAGAACGTTAAAAAAGTTGAGTTAGGCCTTAAGAGGTACACACAGTGTCTAGAACATGGTAGGGCAAATGTAGAAAATGTTACATTAGAAAAGGAACTAGAGAAAGTTAAAGAGGAAATAGCGAAATTATCGGTAGCAAAGAGGTCAGGAAATGAGGAAGAAACAGTTAGAAAACCACGGGTAGTAAAAGAGGGAGAAGGCAGGAACACAGATTCTTGTAAACACAGGTACTGGACTAGGGACCGAGAGAATGTGTGTAGCTACATACCACACAGGGAGTCTAGGCACAGTAAAAGTAACAAACAACCAATAATAATCATTGAGAGGGAACACAGGCCTAGATTTTCCAATAACAGTGACAGGAAATTCAAGTACACTGCAAATAATGCAAATGAATACTACAGAAGCGTTAGACAGAACAGAGACGGAAGTCAGGGCTGGCGCGATGTTAAGACTGAAAATCAGCACAGAAACACAACCGAAAACAAGGGAAAGTATGTAGGAGGCAAAAGTTATTTCTCAAAAAACTAGAGTACGAGAGGGCAGAGCACGTTACCCCTGTGGAAATAAAGAATAACGCGTACATTGTGACAAATTCCAAGTATAAGGAACAACTAACATACGCGGAAATTGCGAGTATTAGTGCAGTAGCAGACAGGAGATGTTACAGCACGACTCAACAATTAGCACAAAGTGTCGCAAACAAACAGCGAGGTGATGAGAAACCGAGATCTCAGATACATTTCAGGCCGCGCAGAGAGATTGGGCCAGTAAAGAGATACATATGAGAAAACAAACACACGCGGTACGACAGGATATCGACAAAGTAAGCGATATAAAGTGGAACAGGGCCAGGATGAGGAATCGCATGCGCGTAAGCCGTACGAAGGCGGTAATCGCACTTACGAAAGAAATTCACAACTAAAAGTCGCAGAGCAGGCAGTAACAAGAGAAACAACGCCGGGGCGTGAATAAATTAAACAAGGATCCTGTAGTGAAGCAAGTGATTTGTGTGCACTCTGCTTCTATTCAGGTCACCACGCTAACAAATGCTCCTTATTTCCACAACAAGACATGGAATTTCAAACAGACATCGCGGAAAGATTCCGCAACTTCAAACATAAATTTCACTTGGCGCCACACAAACTGTGTATAAACAGGGGAGCATACACGAATGGCAAGGGCGAGTTACGGATCACTGCGCGCGGTAAGCAGAATGTGGGTTACACTCAGCCGACGAAGGAAGCACTGACACACACTAAAACAAACCACACATTGAGGACACTGGCTGACAATGATTACAGCAGCATAACAGCGAGTACGCAACATGCAGTTACCAGAGCGTGCACACCCAGAGTTTTTGTCAAGGTAAAGGGGCGGAAATATTACGCTCTACTAGACACGGGGTGTAGTAGATCGTGTATTGCGTCAACTATTATAACAACACAAAAATTAAAGCCCGTTGTGGAACAGTTCACACTTGTAGGTGCAACGGAAGAAATTGATGTTCCATCTCATAAGATGGATATAAATGTAGACATTTTAGGCAACACCTTTCCACAAGAATTTCTCATAATACAAAATCTGAAAGTAGACACCATTTTAGGAGTAGGCTTTATGAAAAAGTATTCAGTTGTACCATTTTTAAAACATGATATAATGTATATTAACACATCTGGCGACAAAAATACCCTGCAGGTTCCATTACTTACTAACATATTGGACCAAACAGACGCGGATACTATACAATATTGCATAAACCGTATAGCTACAATTGAGGACGAGAAAGTCATACAGATTACGGACAATATCAACAAGGATCTTAACGAAGATCAAAGGAGCAAATTAATCAGAACACTCCGTAATTATAAAGATAGGTTCGCGAACAGCATATTAGAGCTGTCAGAAGCAGAACATTTTGAAATTAAATTAAAAATGACGTCTGACAAACCAATTAGTTGTAGACCGTACGGAATTAATACCAAGATAAGAGAAGAGTTGAGCAAACAAATAAATGAAGTGATACAAGTAGGAATCATAGAGAAAGTTGATTCACCCTGTGCAGCTCCCAGTCTAGTCATAAGAAAGAAACAAGGGGGGATGAGATTTTAAACTGATTTTAGGTCGCTGAATTCCTATTTGAGTAAAATACAATATCCTCTGCCTAGAACTGAAGATATCTTATATACACTACAAAACTCAAATTATATTACATCGATAGACCTATTTTCCGGGTTTTATGAAATACTAGTATGCGAGAAGGACAGGAATAAGTTAGCATTTACGATCGATGGCATCGGTCTTTACCATTACAGGAGAATGCCAATGGGTTATGTCTTCGAATGTTTTATGCAATGGGAGTGTATGAAGTTGTTTACAATATTGGACGCGCAAGGCGAGAGAGCTCGGGCCTATATAAGACCGACCTTTCATTCCAGTCTTCACTTCAACTTTGCCTGAGGACGGGTGCAGATCTCAGCACCCGAAACGTCGCAGAGGGTCGTCGCCAGAAATCTACTGTGTTCCGTGGGTCTTCGTCGTTGTGCTGTGCAAACTCGTGTCTGTGACTCGTCGTTGTTAATATATGTTTTGGTTGTTGTTTTTGGTAATTTGTTTTCTTCGTCGTTCTTTGTGTTTTGTTGTACTCGTCGAATTTTGTCACTGTTCTGTTCTATCGTGGGGTCCTGAGTTCATTCGTTCTGGATGTTCTATTTATTTTTATTTTACTGTTGACAATTTGACTCAATTCCTGTTGGAATATCGTGTTTTATTTATATATGTGCGGATTAAAGCCAAACCAGTCTTGGCTTACTTATTTTATCAGGTGTCCTGAGTTCATTATGTTTCTGATGTTCAATTTTTTTTTTTCATTTTTTATTTGGTTTTTGATTTTATCTTATCTTGTGACTTGACTTATTCCTGCCGGAATTTTACTATCTCATTTACACATGTGCTGACTAGAGCCAAACCAGTGTTGGCCTATTTATTTGATCATTCGTTTTGGAAGTTCAATTTATTTTAATTTATTGATTAATTTTTTACTCTTGCGGCCTGACTTAATTCCTTGTTGAATTTCCATGGTTTATTTTTATATATGTGGTGACTTGAGCCAAACCAGTCCTGGCTTACTTGTTTCTATCGTTTGTTTAGTTGTAATTTTCCCTCTTCTCTTGTGTGGATTTCTGGAACGAAAATTGTATGGCAATGGCGTACGTCCAATATTGTAAACAACTTCAATGCCAATGGGGTTGTGCACATCACCCCAATATTTTCAACAATTCATGGACATTCTTTTGGGACCATATAGATGGAACACGGCTATTGCATACATCGACATTTTTATACTAGGCGAAACATTCGAAGAGCATATAGAAAACATCAAAAGAATTTTCGATAGGCTAAGAGAATTTAATGTTAAAGTAAATACAAAAAATTGTTCTTTTGCTCAGCAGAAAGTAAAAATCTTAGTACAGTACATAACACCAGAAGGGCTAGTAGCTGATCCAGAAAAGATCGAGGCGATAAAATTCATGGCTCACCCGGGAAATGTGAAACAGCTTAGGGCATTTTTAGGTATGACATCGTATTTACGAAAATACATTCTTAATTGTGCAGAAAAGGCGGAACCGTTAGTAGAATTAACTAAACCTAGTGTAGAGTTCAAGTGGGGTAAAATGCAACATGAAGCTTTTACAAAGCTCAAACAGTCCCTTCAGGAGGCGCCCATTCCACACAAGTTTGATCAAAACGAAACAACGATTCTTGTATGCGATGCGTCACACACCGTCATAGGGGCAGTATACTTATGCAAGAAAGCGAAAATAATAAACGGGATATAGTGGCATTCGCATAAAAAAAAATTGTCTACCAACGAAACTAGGTGGTCGACAACAGAAAGAGAGTTAGGGGCGATAACATATTTCTGCAAATACTTTAGACAATACCTGTACGGCAGAAAATTCGTTATTGAAACCGATCATGCGAGTTTGAGGTATTTGAAAAGCATGGCCGAACACAACTTGCGCATTCAGAAAATGGCAATAACACTCGTGGAATACGATTTTGAAGCGAAAATAATTAAGGGCAGTAAGAACATTTTGCCGGATGCATTGAGCAGAGTACACACTAGAGGAAAAGCAAAATTGGTCAAAATTAAAATTAATGGTAAGAATTATTACGTTAAGGAAGACTCTCAGTTAGTTGATAACATTTACGTAGCACTAGCAAAGGGAATAATGCAAAACAGCGAAAAAGACAAAGAAATCAAACAAGCAACCACAAAAATCATAGATACAAATTGGACAGATTATAAGAGATATTTTCAGGAAAATCATTCAGACACGTTAGATAAAATGAAAATAATTAAAAAAAATTTTAGAAGGGCAGGAAGTACCAATTAGGCCACTACTTTAGAAAATAGCAGAGAGTTATCAAGTAAACATTAGAGTTAATAACGGAGAATGACAATGATACAGTAAAAATAAGTTATAGAGCCAGTATTAAATGCCCAAATTTTGAAAATCAACAACCGAAATGAGGCACATTATATTTCCGTGTATAACCACGAACAGGAATATATTACAATAGAACAAGACAGGGAACTTTTATTATGTCCACTCATAGACGATATTAACACATCGCCATTCCAGGGAGAGTACCAAAAAGACCCGCATATACAAAAATTAAAGATAGCCTTAACAGATCCAGAACAGGCAGAACCTAAATACGTCCGGTTAGCCTATAGACGTTACGGCATAACAGGAAACGGGGAAATATGTTATGAAATAAATACTCCAGCAGGGGAAAAGCGGTTAACAGTAGTACCGAAGTATTATCAACAAGAAATCATACAGGCACGTCACGATGCTTTATTAGGTGGTAGCCACTTTGGCACGTTTAAAACATTAGCTAAGATAAAACAGGGATACTATTGGGATTCAATGGCTCGCGACGTAAAAGATTATGTTAAGAATTGCCAAATATGCCGAGTCAAAAGTGGAAACAAGAAACCTATGGGCAAGGTACAGTCAATTGAACCGGCAGAATTGCTAAAGGCGTCTGCGTTAGATGCTAAAGGTCCTTTACAAAGATATAAAAGAGGAAATAAATATATTCTTGTAATGACAGAATACGCTAGTAGGTACGTTGTAGCAAAGGCGGTTAAATCTATTGACGCAGAAACATGCGCAGAATTCATTAAGGAAGTTATACTATGATATGGGTGCCCACAACAGATTCTGACGGACCGGAGAACGTCCTTCAATAACGAACTTGTTGCCAACCTACTCAAAAAATTACAGATAAAGAAACTCCAGACCACTGCATATAACCCGCTGTGTAATGGGCTAGTAGAGGCGATGAATAAAGTAATTGGCCAGCAATTAGGGTAATTTCCTATTACAAATCAGTTTAAGGGACCAAATGAAGGCAGCGTTATAACCAGGAAAACATTATAGGTGGGAACACTATAAGAGGGTTCTACTGTATTTAATTACAACACAACGGTAAACACAAGTACGAAATATACGCCATTTTATTTACTACACGGCGTAAAAGCTATGCAACCCAACCAGACTATATTAGACAATTACAGCAAAAGAGTACAAGACTGGGACAGTGAACTTAAGAACACTAGGAACCAGGCAAAATTGAACTTAGTGCAAAGCCAAGTAAAACAAAAACGGAACTTTGATAAAAATTTTTCCGGAAAATATAATTAAGGCAGGCGATTGGGTTTGGGTACGTAACCGCGCGAGGCAAAAGTCTTTGAACCCGCGGACCCTACAAGGTAGCAAAAGTTCTAAGCCAGTCAACAATAGAAATATAGTACGGAAAACCGGGTAGAGAAAAACTAGATGTAGTTAATATAAGAAATGTAAAATTAGCAAACACCAATGAAAACTAAGCGTGTAAGATCGTATGTTCACATGTCCTGTTTGCAGGGGACAGCGATGGAAGCAACGAGGGCGTGGTTGCTGTACTGTACTATATGGTCTGTGGTCCTAACACAAATAGACGCATCTTTTCCCACACATGCAGGGCTGCACTGGAGGCAGATTCAAACAAACATTGTATATGAGGAACGCATTCCTCTAACATACAATATACCGTTACAAGCACCACAAATATCGGAAGTAGTAGACGTATGGCAACATAAAACTTGCGCGGAAAATTTAACGAATGTGTGTACCAATGCCGGGAACATCAGAAGATATATTGAAACACTACAGAATAACCTCGTTACACAGTACCTAAATGAAATCGATATCCCAACTAGAGTAAAACGCGGCATACAAATAATAGGGGACGTAGGCACGTGGTGCTGTAACTTTTTAACTGAGAAACATCTTGACAAATTAGTTTACAATGACATATATTTAGAGGAAATAGTAAACAACTTACAAAACATGGTACTAACATCCAACAAGGTTTTGAACATCACGATAGGCAACATTGCCTGAGGACAGAATAAATAAATTGACCAGCATAATAAACTCAATCACAAGAACGTTAAATCAACAAACACATACAAAACACGAACCGGCTATTGAAATACAAGAATTAGGAATGACGGCTGTGTAAGAGATAATAAACACATTAATACGTGAACAAGAAATTTTAACGTACATCAGTCACTGTAAATTCAATCATTTACCATTGCACATAATAGGGTAAAATAAAATTCGTACGGACCTACACAGAATTCAAAAAGAAATTTTCAAACACGGGTTGGAACTGAGCATTCCAGTGACTGAAATTACGAAATACTATTCGATCCCTATTACTCAATGTGCCATATCAGAAAGTCAATTAGTAGTAAAAATCCAGATACCATTAAAAAGTGTCAAAAACAAATGGGAAATATATGAAATAATGCCAACTGCATACAAATACGAGGAAAAAATTTGTTACTTAGTCACCGACGTTGCGAAAGTAGCAATTGACCATAACACAGAAAGTTTGAAAACTATACAAAACGTAGAAAATTCAGATAACATTTACCGAATACAAAAAGAAAACATTCTGTCCCGAAAACAGGAGTGTATCAAAGCTTCAACATTATTGAATAACGCAGGAGCACTGTTAAATAAATGCACCTTCTCGTGTAAGAATGAAAGTGACATAATTATAAACAGTATTTATCCAAATCAGTATGTAATAACAAATGCTAAAGATAAGTGTAAAACAAAATGCGTCAATTCCACACACTATGAAGATATCACACCACCTCACGTGGGTAGTATTGAGATTCAGTTACCATGTGGTTGCGCGTTATATCACGGAAAAACAAAAATAGTGGAAGCCAGCAACTTATGTGATACACGAACACCACGACTAACAGACTTACAAACAGCCATACCCATTCACTGGATAAAAATTAAAGAGTTCCGAATAAAACAGTTAAAATTAACGGCAGGGATACACTTTGAGGCTATTAATGAATCCTTAGACACTGACTCTGGAAAGTAAGAAACTTACACTATGACACATCGCCAGATTTTGCCAGTTTCTCAACCGGGCACACAGCATACGACGGAAAAATTTTCACGGTACTCTCAGTTGCTAACTTTTCGTTCATCAGTAGTGGCATTATAGTGAGCATGGCAGCTGCAACTATCGCACTGTACGTAAAGTTGATGCAAATTACACATATTTTAAAGTTAATTCAGTCTAACAGATCTGCCTAGGATAATAACACCTCCAGTACAACCCGTGTAAAACATGCGTAGCCAGGTATGCCGTTCCAGAAAGCAAGAAGACGACGCTCTCAGAAGCCGGCCGGCAGGCGAGAAGGAAGTACTCGCCAGGTACCTAGGTACATTTCTGTGCACAGAAACTGCGTAAAAGTCAGGTCGTCAAAACACTCTGGTTAGGATTGATACGAGAGTACCATCGGGTCATAACGCCGAGAAATTAATTTTGTTGAAGTCTTCTTGCACGTTATAATTCAGTGGATAGGAGTTAGTACAAATAACTCTGTAATGAAGTCTCAGGAAGACTTTATAATATGTTATTTCATCACAAAGCACTAGAGTCTATTATCGACAATGAGCAACTTCCTTATTAGAAAAACAATGACATTCAAAAACGACGTAGTTAAGAAAAAAATATTGTAATATAATTAAAAAAAAAATGAAGGCTAACCAGTAAATGAATGTGTTGTCTAAAGAGTAAATTATAAATATGTTAATTTGTTGTATAATGTAACTGTAAAGTTGAGAATAATTGTATTTGTATATTTCAAAACTTCTTTAATAATTGTAAAATAAAATTGATAAGGAATACTAAAATCAAAGATAGGATAACCTGCAGGATGCGCAGACTGTCGCCATCAGGTGCACCAAACAACCCTTCCCAATACCCACATCCTAAGTAGGGCGGCAGCAGACTGTCGCCATCAGGTGCACCAAACAACCCTTCCCAATACCCACATCCTAAGTAGGGCGGCAGCAGACTGTCGCCATCAGGTGCACCAAACAACCCTTCCCAATACCCACATCCTAAGTAGGGCGGCAGCTTATAAGTACATGATTGTTAACAAAGTAAAAGGGGGTAATAGAGCGCCGACCCTATAAGCCAACTACCCTTTGCGACAAGAAGCGCACAGGAATCTAATACAAAAATTAAAAGTAGTAGTAAGTGTAGATTAGCGCGTAGTGGGCCAATGTAGGAATGTAAATACACCCAAATAAGTACCTGAGTAATGTTAATATGTAAAAAGAGACAAAATATGAGCTATGTAAATATCTTAAGACATATACCCAAAGCCAATTTGCCGTCGCTAATACAAACACAGTGGGCAGAAAAGGACTGTCGTGAGAAATGTCACTGCTACGGGCGATACGGTTTACCGCGATCATTCAGTGCAAGGGACGGACGCAAGGCCTTGATTCGCATAGATTGTCCATGGCCCAGGCTTCTGTCTACGTCGGACGCAGCATCCCAGGGGCGGATGAGGACGCCTGCTTAAATTGACAAAGAGGGTGATGTTACGAGAGTAACATAGCCATGAACGCAGCCGAGGGCGGGGCAAGCTGAGTGAGGTTGTTTTAATAACATCTCGGGTCCCGACTATAAAGGCTTGCGAAAAGGCTGCGCAAGAGACAGCCGCCGCAAGGAGACACGCGGTGCTGGACGACATCGAGCCAGAGGGTCGTCAACCACGTCGAGGGGCAGCCAGCTCCGGTGTCCAGGAGGGCACAGCCAGGGCCGTGGTCCGTCCCCGGAAACGAAGCGCGAACCAACCGCGAGAGACGTAAGTGAGTTCCCAGTTAAATTGGCTTTGGGTTCGTACATTGGATTGTGCCGATACAGGCTACACAGATACAAAGGCGTAGTTTAAATTAATAAAAAGGGGCTTGTTCATTATTGGCGTTAACTATTCTTCTACACCTTGGACTATCCCTCACTATTATCCGTTCTAATTGTGTAATTAAAGGTTTGAGACATCCTTGAGCCATTATTATAAAGTTTGCAACACTTTATAATGGAGGACATCAGATCAAGTTTGCAACAACAATAATTCCTGTAAGGCAATTTTATCAAATGGTATAACGTGTAAAGTTATAAACATTTCAACTGCAAACTAACCCCAAATCCATACGCATGCAACAAACACGGAAAATAACGCCATATATAAACACATAACTTCCGGCCCGGCTTCCGGCTTCAAATGTTAGTACTAGCGCCTTAAGTGGTTGCTGTACTTACTATTTTAACGTTCGAAGTACGGGCTATAAAGTCGGACGGCCCAGTGGGCCCGAGTTGCAGGCTAGCAATACACAGCTCGTGCAGATACGTGACATAATGAAAAATCGTCAACTTCATACCGGCGTGCGAGTATATGCTGTTCACTTTAAACTGAGCATGCAGCAGAACTTGTAAATAATTAAAAATACGTTTTATTGGACCAATATATGTTAACTTTTTAGAGTGTTCAAATGTGTCGTCCATTTCCAAAACTCGGTAAGTCCATAAAGTAAAATTTTTGAGGAGAGAGAAAACATGTTCTTTTTTTCTCCCAATACAGATAAAATGTTGGAAAAATTAGAACATATCCGTTAAGTTCATTACTTTGTATTGAAAATACTGTATAAAATCGCACAACAGCAGATTCTTAAGAAAAAAATATAATATGTTGGACTTAATGGCTTTTGGAACTGTAATGTGGACTTAACGATTTTTGGAACTGTTTTGTAAAACAAAATGGCGGAATTTGGTAATTCAGGAATAGCATTAAAACAGTGTTTCAAAGCACATTGTTCATTTATATACACAAAAATTTGAAAACAAGCAAAAGTACACTATTTATAACTGCAGAATATAAATAACTATAACAAAAGCAAAACAATAATATTTACGTTCGTTGTTTATTGTCCTACAATATTATTTTTACATGTTTACTAACTAACAGTAATCAGTTACTATACAATTAATAAAATGGCCGAGTCTACTGCCTCTCCAGTGGCAGCAGCAAAATCCGAACACGTTTTACTGCTGCCACTCCAAAATGACGTCATTGGCTATGGTCTAAGACGTCATGATAACGAAGTGGCAGTGGTAGATGTGCTAGCGTCGATATGACGTCATTAAAATAAATTATCAGTCTTGCAATGGCAATTTATGATAACAAAAGTAAGTTTGACGTTGAAAGAAGTTGTTTAAATATATGCAGCGTTTCCATATACAAATACAAGGCGTGTAGTTACGAGTGGTTAAGCCATTAAGGGCCTGTATTACGACCTATAGTTAAATGTGCGGAATAGCTATCTTCTACTTAAGCTAACTAATAGTTAAATCAGTCCGCCTGTATTATGAAAGTTTCCATGGTTAAGTTATCTCTGAGATAACTATACGAAGGTTCTGGTTTGGTATTTCGGGAGTTGGCAATAAAAAGCACCATTTTCTATGACTATTGTACTATATTATATGTCAAGGCTTACTATTATGTATGTCACATGCAATGTTTACTTTTACTATGTGCTAAACGTATTTTATTCTAGTGTTGACGTAAACAAATAGCGAAAAAATTTCCTGTTTCAGTATAATAAAAAATTGTGAAATAAATATTCCCACTAATTTTCTTGCTTGGAGAGGGCATTTATTAATATCACATCTTCTGCCGACTCGTTTTGACTCCACATTACATTTTATTTAAGAGTGAATTTGTTAGGATTATCTTTATTTTCGTAAGATGAGAGGGTTAAACATTTGGTTTAAAGTCTTTCGTAAGACTTTTTATGCACTGTTTCTTACCTGACATAATTTGTTTGTTGAATCACAGAATAAATTATTCTGTGGTTGAATACACCTCACACCTAACCTACCTTAGTGAACATTGAACTTGCAAATCACATAGGCTATGTTAAATCTGTGACCATGCATAGTTCTACGATTGCCATGCACATTTGCAACATAACATAAGTACTGCATTATTTATAACTGGCAATTTGACCTACGACAAAAGCCACATGTATAGTAAGCTATTGAACAATAGGCTTAACCACGGTCGTAGAATTACAGGTCTGGACACTAGCCTATCCACCAATGCTATTGAGTTGACCCCGTTATGACTGAAAGCGCCACTAGCAATGAAGTGTTGTTTTAACATTGCAATATAGCGTCGTACTAGCAGTTCTCCTAACAGCTCTGACACGAGTTTGCTCCTTGTAGTCCCATTTACACAATGTTAAAACAACCCCAGAGTGCCAGTATGAACACGGATTTAAGGGTGAGGGGCGGAGGGGGCGTCCGCCCCCCCCTAAGAACCTGTTATATTTTTTTTAGAGTAGTAAACTGTTAAAATATATACAGAAGCAACATTACATTTACACAAATACATATTTGCAAATAATATTCAACCATGCACACGGACTCACAAATGACTTAGGCTAATATAAACATTCATGTAATATGTAGCTACATTTTATGTGATTATAACTGCCAAATACAATATTGTTAATCAACTTTTTCCCTTCTCTCAAGCTCCGTTTTACGTATGCGAGGTTTGTTCTTGCTCGAAAGTGCTGTGCTCTGTGAGGATATATATATATGTGTGTGTGTGTGTGTGTGTGTGTGTGTATATATATATATATATATATATATATATATATATATACATACATACACACATATATTGTGTAGCGTCCCTTTCGACACTTTCTCAGTAGAAGGGCGAGTGGTCAGGTCGAAGAGAGACTAGTTAGAGCAAGGTCCTGTCATAAATAATAGCCCATAGCCGAAAGCAGAAAAATAAGGGTGGGGGGGGGGGGGGGCGGAGTGTGTTTACACACCGTCAGTCACTAGTTTGTAGTGAATGAGTGATGGTTTCGAATATACTTGTAGTGAAGGGTTTTACGTTATGTTTTAATGTTGAATACTAACGAGGAAGATAGAGAAAATAACCTGTTTACATGTTTTAAGTAAATTGCAAAAAACATGAAGCAACAGGAGACGGCGATGCTGATACTACGACACAGGTTCGATTTTATTAGGCTCTGTATACCGTGAAAGCAGTTTAAGGTCGTTCTAATGTCAAAATTCTAAAATTTAATTTGTTCGAAATAGCGTTAATTTATTAGTTAGTATTGTAGTATTATGTTACTAGTTACTACATTATCCACCCAAAAACCATATTTTAGCGTGCATAGTTTTCCCATAACTACATGTCAAGATCAAAATTTCGATGTTTCGGGAACATATCCTAGCGAAACCTTAATGAATAACAGTAGTTAAATAATTAACACTGAACTTTAATTAATGTCGTGGGCTGTATGCTTACAGCTATCAAAATACAAAACAACAAATTTTTGTGTTTAAAAAATCTGAAGTAAAGGATATTTACTAGACTATCATAAATGTCTTAAAAATATATATTTTTTTCTTGTGTCGATAAATTTGAGCGAATAGCCATTGGTTGGTGATGTCTAATTTCAGTATTGACTGTTTAGTTTCAACAAGTCTGTTGGTTTTCGTGGGTAAATGCTCTCGTAACAAGAGGCTTTTGAATGAGTGAAGAGATTTTGATCAGTACTTAACATCTAAGTATTTTGTGCTTATGATAGGTGACATGATATGAGTATGCCGCAGCACCGGAATGAAGGGGCAGGGTAACCGGTAGATCCCCGAGAAAATCCTTCGACCAGCAGAACCAAATTTACTGCCAAATTTACCAGGTCGCGCCTATCTTTTGTGAGGTCTGATAGGTTATAATTTCCAATGTTGTTTTTCAGAACGGCATCGCAGAATGCAGTGTATCTGTAATATGTAATAAACATTTCTAGTTTCTAATACAATGTTTTGTGCAACTTAGTTTCTTATTCATTAAATTAGAGTACATTTTTCAAGAGCTAACAGCATAAAAAGTTTCGTTTATGCAGAATCTTACAATTGCACTTTATTTGCGGCGACCTAAAGTTCTGTGGTGTAAAGTCTGTGGAGTAACAAGAAGTCGGCAAGTTCAGTTTAAACCAGATAACAAACTCTCACTGTCCTCCCGTGGCATGATTGTTATTATGCAAGGTTTGTCGGTTTTTCACTTGATGATTATACGCCCGCTAGTCTCAGCAATACGGAGCTAAAATACGTTGAAGGTTACCATGGCGTCGTCAGTGGTCTGCCGCCCTAACTTGTGAAGCTTTGCATTACTTCTAAATAACCGAACCGAATACCGCAACTCTTAGGCGTCCCGACGCATAAATTGAATACGCCCGGCGGTATCACCCTGGCCCGTCGTTATCTGCGTTTCAACGCCGTCTTTCGCGGCTCCAAAACATCTGTCCCAAAATCTGCCAACAACCTAGACACGCTCTTGTTTGCCGCCAACCTCAATGTATTTTGCCCTGCAGGCGTTAGTTCAGTCGGACCAATCAGGAGGCAGCTTCTGAAAGATGGCCCCGCCCCTCAAGGACACTTTTATCTTCCTGCCACTGCCGCATTTGTTACATAATTTAATTCAGCTGCACTTTGACAAATACCCTACATGTATTTTAATTAATTCCTAAAATTCCTCACATTATAGTTATTGTAACTATTTAAGATTTGTATCTTAAACACAACAGGCTGGCTTTCCTCCCCTCTCGCCGGTAGCTAGGGGGGTTAAATGAGCGTTAGTGGGGCGAGAAGGCCCAGACTCTTGCACCTGCTGTTTCCACACAGTCAAATTATATACATTTCTGTTTTTCCTAAATACAATTCTGTACATAGAGAATATCGGCATCCCGACACGATGACGACAAGAATGAATCGTCGCATGACATGTTTATTATTATATCTGTAATAATGATATTTGCTTGTAGTTGATTAATTGATTGATTTTACTGTAATTAATTGGGGTGGTGACCACATGGCATCTCAGAATTTTTTTATAACAGCTCAAAGATTTTCGCTTTACAAGCATAATTTATCGTAACAAATATAACCTTATTTGAAAGTAGTATATTAAAATTTTTGGCCCGAAAACTCCTGAAATAGCACCATTTACACCTACCAATCCAAATTTTTCCGGGGGAGGACCGACCTCCCACTTTTGGTTTGTGGGGTGGGTATATATACTTCTTAAGGCATACTCCCCGCCCCCCTAAGATAACTGCTTAAATTCGCCACTGGTATGAACGGTCATCTGTACAGTCTGTGCTGTATGTACTGGACGATCTGTGGACGTGTGAATTCGGCTTTATTTTGTGTTTAATATATTTGTATCTGTTTTTCCTTTGCAAAAGCAGCCTCCTTTTTGTGTTGTCTGTTTCAGTGGCGTATTTTTCTTCTCTTATTTCTCTTATATGGTTGTCCTTGTTGTATTTGACTCAATTCTATTTATGGAAGTTTATGTTGTGCATGTATCCTATTGACTAAAGCATACTCTGCATGTTTCACTATTCTCTGTACTTTTCTTTGACAGACAGCTGCATCGAAATGGAGTTTGTACTAAAACTACATCCAGTCAACAACTCTATATTGTAGAAAACGCCCGCCATGTTGGATTTGATGCCGTGTTTACAAATAAGCTCTATTAAAAGTACTGGTGTGACCTGCAGCAGCAATTTTTTGTGTATGATATGTTGGCAGTGTCACTTTTGCCTGTGGTGGGGCACCCAAAATTTTTTAAATGGCTGAGAACATAGCTTTTGAAGAAAAGCCCTGTAACAGAAAAATAAAAACATCCCACCGTCAATAGTCATCCGATGTCTCCGCAGAGAAACAAAATACAAAATTACGCAGCCAAGGAAAACCAAAGTACAAATCATAGCAGAGAAATCGGACTTGATGGGGAAAAAAAGCCAAGTGTTTCTCAACGATCATCTGACTGAATATAATAGGAAAGTGCTGGCGCAGGCACGAGTTTTCAAGAAGGAGGGTAAACTTGCTGGTGCTTGGACTTTCAGAGGAAAAATCTTCGTGCAGAAAACAGCTGGAGGGGCATCCACAGTAGGGAAGGACACCTGGGCCTTATATGAGGTAGCTACGAGAGCGAATCGCGAGTAGATATCAGGTGAATGAACGATTGCAGCCAAGGTACCTAACTAAATAACTGTGGTAACATAACATCTGAATTGAAAGCATGAACAGTAACCTAACTTTTAGTGAAGTTTTGCCAATGAACTGTAAGTTTCTTTCTGTTTCTAAATACACTGAATATAATCATGGTAATGGCAGTAGTGACAGTGTGTCGTTCATGCTCCTCAATATTAGAAGCATACACAATAAGTTTGATTAATTAAAATTCTCTCTTTGACAACTAAACTATTTGCCCTCTGTAATAATCGTAACATAAACATGGCTAAAGCATAATGAGACTAATGATTATAATATACGATACTACCTGTCATATTTTTCCTGTCGAGATACCTCAGTTGGGGGTGGCATTGCAGTGTATGTGAGAAATAATTTTCCTCAAGCTAAGAATCTTAAAAAGCTCCGAGTTGGAGCCTTCTACAGGCCTCCATTATGTGACCTTAAAACCTTTCTCGCCAGGCTTGTTGATGACTTAGCTGAGTGTAATAACACCCCAACTTTTATCCTAGGGGACTTCAACATAAACAAAAGAGACGATGACCCCAATTACATGCACTTTAAAATTATTTATCAAACTAATGGCTTCCAACTACGTAATAGCAACCAAACAAGAGTAACCGATAGTAGGAGCACTATGATTGATCATTTCCTGTGTAAGACAACCATAATACCACTACACATTGCCACAGTTGACAACATCAGTGACCACAATCTCATTTTTATTAACGCCAATCTCCAATTGCCTGCACCTGACAACACTGTCACAAAAATCTGCATTGTCTATAAGAAGTTAATATCTTTATTTAATTACAAAACGGACAGTACAATCTGGTAACTAAAAAATGTTACCGATACTTTCAACAAATTGCACGATAATCTAAAAAATTCTATTACTGAGAGTTCCAAAGTGAAAACTGTAAATTGCAAAACTAGAAAGTACACTAGCCCCTGGGTAACACTTGAAAGAGACAGCCTATATAAAAATAAAAAAAAACAGAGACATTATACCAATTTGAAAGAAACACTCAATAATCTGAACAAAAAAAAATACTTACCTTAAATGACAGTGTTTAAATATTACGATGTAAAAATGTTTGAAAACTGTAATAGCAACCCAAAGAAAACTTGGCGAATATAATAATTGATCAAAATAACACTGTAAGGGACACACCACATGCTATAACGGACACATTATGTGATCACTTTACAAATATAGGGAATTGGCATCCAAAATAAGAAACGAAATTTATTACAATTTGAACACGCTAGAAACACTTAAAAACTCTCCACAAACTATATTTTTACAACCTAATAATGATATTGAGGTAAACACACTCCTACAAAAGCTCAGTAACAATGTTAGTTCAGGCTACGTTCGTATTAACGCCAAATGCATAAAATGTTGCGTTGAAACAATCAGTGAAGCCCTTGTCTACAACATTAACCAAATGATCACGTGTAGTGTATACCCAGATGCATTAAAGACAGCAAGGGTTACTCCGGTCCACAAAGGCGGTGACCCAAAGGATCCACGTAATTATAGGCCAATATCCGTATTATCCACCTTAAACAAAATCTATGAGCAAATAATATATGAACGAATATCCCACTTCTATAAATCTACTTCTTTTCTGTGTGATGAGCAGTATGGTTTCCGGCTAGGTCGCAACACAACAGTTGCAGCAAGTGACTTAGTAAACAAAATTCAAATCTCAATAGATCAAGGCAAATACTCTGCTGTGATATTTATAGATCTGTGCAAGGCGTTTGATACGGTAAATCATGCTACACTACTACAAAAACTGGAAATGAGTGGCATCCGAGGATTAACACTTCAACTAACGAAAAGCTACCTCACCAATAGATAGCAATTTGTCAGAGTAAACGATTGCAACAAGAGCAAAAGAACAATAGATACAGGAGTTCCACATGGTAGTGTACTAGGACCATTACTATTTCTAATATATATTAAAGACTTAGCTAATCTAAAATAGCATGGTGAAATCAAAATGTATGTGGATGACACTGCTGTCTTCTACGACTCATGTAATGATGTGGATACCACCATATCTAAGATGCAACATGAGTGAATTTTTTCGGTTAAACAAATTAAAACTTAATCTAAAAAAATTCTCGTATATAATATTTCACACTCCACATTTTTCACTGGACACACAGCAACAATTTGTTGTAAATGGTCAATTAACAAAGAGGGTACAAGTAATCAAATACCTCGGCCTACAACTTGATCAGCACCTAAATTGACAATACCACATTGCAACGATACTAAGAAAAATTCTTCCAGTAACTGGTATTTTAAGATGTTTCCACAACACTCCCATACAGGTAAGGAAAATTGTTTATTTTGCACTTGTTCACAGCCACCTGTAGTATCTTAGTCAGATCTGGGGCACAGCAGCTGAGAGGATTCTCAAACTCCTAGCTCAAAATCGTGCACTCAGAAACACCTTCACTCTACAAAAATCCAACCATACAAAGGACCTGTATGAAAACTTTGCAATTCTGTCTATCAGGTGACTTTACAGGCTCAATGTGCTCCAACATGTTCACAGCAAACGGAGTTCTACCCCTACACCTTAACACAACTGCAACACAAAAATCTGTGAAAATATATACCTGACAACAGTTAAAACCAATAAAGGAAAAATTTCACTAACATCCCAAGGCTAATAACTATACAATGAACTCCCCCGTAGACTAAAAACAGTAAATAATCCCATGCAATACAAGAAAAAGCTAAAATAATATTTTATAACCATACTTAGTGATTGGTTCCAACCATAACGGGATTAATAAAAACAAACATGTACTAAAGTAATAAAATTTTCCGAACAGTTTGCGTTGCCAACACAAAACTCGTGATAAAATATGTGATATTTTGTCTTTATCTTGCTCACTGCACACTGTAATACAGGTCTTGAAATGACAAGAATTTGTAACGATACTTAAACATAAAACTGAACAGACTCTCCTATCTATACCACACTAATTGAATGTTATGTTTTCATTAAGCTCTAACAATCAGTAAACTATTCCTTAGCCTATTGATTGACGAACACATATTTTGAGCGGAGAGCCCTTTTAGGTCTGTGTCCTATGATCATGAATCACTCTATTTTCCTTAGTACGGTACTTGTATATAGATTGTACGTATGTCATTATAAGTGTGTAAACCTATGTATTAAAATATATTAGTTATGTATCCATGAATTAATATGCATTACGTGTGTGGAAATGTAAAAGCTTAAAAGTGTATTGTCTTTTGAATCTGTGACGTCAGTTACCTTTAGCCATATGATAATAGACTAGTTGGTATGTGTTTTTACGTTGTAATGTACCAGCCAATTCTGTAGATTTATTCACATGAGTATTTTAACGCTTTTTATTCCTAATAATTCAAAATCTTAGACTGCTATCAACCTGAATAGTTAGATTTGTATTGTAAGACCTCAAACCAGAGCACATGCTCAAGGAGGTCAGCTTCCTGTATGTAAGACTTGTAATCTTGTTATTACGTATGTAAATAAATAATAAAAAAAAATTCAATTTGTGGCTAAACTATGAACTAAATTAAATAATCCACGAAATAAAAATTGTAGAGTAGGAAAATTCCTACGTGAAACATATGATTAGTGCCATTTATTCAATTTCGGTCGGTAGCAATCAATGTTGTAGAAATATTAAATATATCTGACATAGTGCACTATTTGTGAGAAATGTTAATAGAAAAGTAACTGGACAATGTGTTGCCGCAATAAGTATAACTGATCACTCCTTTTAAGACAGTTAACATAGCGTTTTTAACTGTTAGCTGTAAACGTAAAATTTGTCTGTATAATAGCAGAGAAATTGATATTTATGTATAACTATGAACGTTATTTTTAAAATTTCCTACGCCTTACTGTATTATTAGTAGAAAACCATAAACTTACGTTTACTTAATTTTAAAGTGAAAAATAATAATCTCAAATTGCTGTGAAAAAAAAGCTGATAACAACATAGATTTGATTTCAGGCATGATGAACATTTTAACTAGCAAGAGGCATTGAATACCGTCTTGCTGGCAGCCAATTTGTGGAGTATATAAGAGCCCTGTGCCACAGGCAGGAAGAGTTTTGTCAAGATGCATATTGTGTGCGAGTGAGTGAGTCTTGGTGACAGTTACGGGCTGTGAGCAGTATTGATTGGATTCGACGGTGTTGTGTGCTGCGAGGAGTATTGTCGACGAGGGCGTTCTGGGACTGCAAAAAGACCATCGGTTGCACTGAGTTAGGACATTGGGTTCACTATTTGTGAGTATGTAGACATACATTTAATGAACAGAGAGCTTGTATAGAAGAGTGAGACTTAATTATTTAGAATTTATAATTGGTTCGTATGCCATAAACTTAGGGCATACTGGTGACTTTTTACAGATAATTAATAAGACTTTGTTTTTACTTATTTGATTTTATTTAATCGAAGACCTCCACCCTTCAGCGTACCTTGTCCAACCTAACAATACGAAGAGAATAAAATATGATATTTTACATCATCTACATCCCACGTGCCAAAAAAAAAAATTAACTACTTCAGCAGTATCAAAATAGCCTTGTTAGGTTAAGTCACGCCCAAAATAAGACTTATTTACTAAAGTTGTGAGCTGTACTTAGGAGGCGAAACTATTTAAAAATGATTGCTTCCCTGATCAGATTAAAAATTATCCAATTTATAAGAGTTTACATTTATTGGAACCAGTTTTCAAATACACAATAAATGTCCAGGCACTTACAGCATGGTGTTTAAGGAGTGGCTTCAAAATTTATATTAATGCATATTTCATTTCGTGTTTAAAAAAAGTGTTTATTTAAACTTTTTTTGCATTTAGTATGAGCTTTGAAAGTATTTACTTTTGAACTATTGATGCAAAGAAATGAGTGTGTTGTATTTAGAATTTTACTCTATCGCTGCAGTTTTCGGATGAGCACGTTAAGGAAGGAACATAACGACACAGTGGAGTAGGCTACATGTTCGAATTTCTGTTAAAATGAAAAAGAACGCGAGAAGGAAAGGGACCCCATCATATATATTTACATGCTGTACTTTCAAAGTATTAGTAAGCATTTTGTTACATGTTACGCCATTGGTTCTACAAAGTAAAACACTTAGATTTATTTAGTAAAACTTATATGAAATTAAGGTTTCTTTTAAACTGAAACTTTTCAGATACACACCTTTTTGACTTTTCGGACGAATTTAGGAGCTTGGTATCACAAACTGATAATAAAAGTATATTGCGTAGAAGAGAGAAAGCGAATTTTTTTAAAAGTATTTCTTATAGCACATGATTATTAATACCTACGTTGGCTTAGTGAATCTTGGAGAAAGGAAAGAAAAATAGTTGAGTTTCAATGCACTATTTTAAGGATGACCTTAACACTTCATTTTAATGCATGGTAAATTTGCTAACGCTTGTGATTTAAATGTTCAGGAACAGCTCGGTCTTCTTCGGTTGCCCAAGGTTGCAGCTGTCCACTTGCGAACACACCGTATGTGATAGCTCCAGCCAAGCAGATCCCAGATTGTATGGAGAACACTGTGTGCCACTCCTCTGCCGTCTGTGGAGGAAGAATGTGCGTGGAATAAGTTTTCTGTAGTAAGGAACCAACTCGAAATTCGCCCGGAGAACGGAAACCGAAATCAGGATGGCTGGACCAGGAATCGAGCCAACACGTGTCCTTCTGAATGCTAATCAGCTCTCACTAGATTTTAACAAATGAAGATTCTTCATTTGGATTCGTATCACCATTTAAAATGTGGACATTTTCTACTAGTTGTCATGTTTCGGTAGTTACATGCTGATAAACTAACACCCATGTAAAATATGTCTTGATTTACTATATATTTACAAATATATGTGTCTTCAAGACAGGATTTGGACTGTGTCACTGATGAACATCTGGTTCAACTGCCACAGTAAATACGGGAACCTAGACAAAGTTTATAATCCCATGGAATCAAAGGTAAAGAAAAAATCGATTGACTTGCTGAAGTGATATCAAAGTACGAAATTGCACTTCTCCTAGTTTTATAATTACAAATTTGGAAGCCTAAATCGAATTAAACTTATATACAGCCAACGGTGGCTACTAGAAAACATAAATGATTGTAACATACCATATTTCACGAAATATACGCGGAAGATAATAAACACATCTCTAAATGTCTTTGATTAGTTGAAATCGCCATTTTAAGCGACTAAAGTAAATATACGTGATGTTTCACGAAGATATGTCAGTAAAATACCAACCTAACAACCGTCTGAGGTGGCGAAGTAGTAAACCTCTCGTCTCACGTGCAGAAGGCATCGAGTTCGTTTCCCGGTCCTGCATTTATGATTTCCGCTTTCCACAGATTTCCCAAAATCACTCTAGGCTGTGCATTTACCGGTACTTACCAATATGCACACGCATAGTAAGATAATTTAATGCAAAAATTCATGACAAACTGCAAGAGTGAAATTATTTGTTGGGTCGAATATGTAAAGAACAACAATAGAAATTATCACTCGAGAAAACTTAAACCAGCGTTTCTGGTCAAATTACTCAAGTAAAAACAATGAAATTAATAATAACATATCAGAACAAATAAATATGACAATATTTTAAAGAAGAAAAAGACAAGATATGTAAATATTTTCAGTAGTATAAATATTCATATTGTGACATGTTAAACGATGTAAGTGAATCGTGGGTTATTAGAAAATGACAGGAGAGTCGAACATAATACATATAAATAAATAAATACATACATATATACGTATGTATAAACACACTCACTATACATGATGCCCAGAAACTAACGCATAATAAGCACACCACACGAATCCTGGGCTAAATTGTAGACGAAAATATAAGTGGCAAATTGTTGTACGATGTTATGTTACATGTACAATGTGACAACACTGCACGGAGATAGCCCCCCTCTTGCGTTTCACGTCCAGGTATTATTTTACGTATGTTACGTCGAGTAAACGTAAAATCGTGTTTGGACTGCTTATTATTGTTTAACCTGCACCCGTAATATGCAAGTAAGTATCTGTGGAGCGCAAGAGGGGATTAACTACAGTGCTATGTTGCCACATAGCGCAAGTAAAATGTCATCGTACAACATTTGTCAGTTACATTTTCGTCTCCAATTTAGCTCAGGGTTCGTGTGGTATGCTCATTGTGTGTTTGCTTCTGCACATCCTATATAAGCATACCTTTTTATTTGGTCTTAATATAATATATTGCAGAATAAGAAACGTTTATAAATAAATCTTTAAGAATGAAAATGAACTGAGCAGATATTGACGGAGAAATAAAATTCAAGAAAATAGCAGAAACTGGAGATAACACAAATGAACCGTCACAGAATCATGCGGTATAAATGTGGCGAAGTCAGGGGAATGTGAGGAAGCGATGACAATCACAACAGGTGGATACTTATCACGTGAAAATAGGAAGAAAAGGAGTATACGATGGAGAAAAAGAAAGTTTGTATAAAGAATTCTTCTTATCTAAGACATTTGGAACCATGAATATTATGAATACATAATTCACGTAATTAATATTTAATTCTTAGGTGCATTTGTATATAATAGTATAAAAATACACATCAGACATAATCGTAAAGCCACATTACAAAGTAAGTTAGCAGCAACATCTATTATGAGTCTATTTTATTGAATGTGGGTGCAAGTTAACTCAGCATATAAAAAAATCGGCCAAGTAGATTAAGAAATATTTAACACTATCTTACTTTATTAGTGTCGTGCTAACTTCTGAGACTGTGGACCTACTCCATCAAAGACTAGTTCAACCAAAGTTTGGATAATTAAGCGTGTAAACATAAAATTTCCTTAAAATCTTTCAAGCAGTTCTCAAAATACACGTATTAAAACATTATGCAATAATGCCTTGAAATATGTATTAAACACAGAATTGAAAATAGCACCAATGTCACGTTACCTTACGTACTATTAAATGAGTGCCGAGTTTGATATATTTTTTTGTCTTTCAAATTTTTCGTGTTGTCAAAAGTATACTATTATAAAAGAAGAATGCGTTCCGTCATATACAAAATACATAAACACTCAAATATTACGGTAAATACTACATGTGTACCGAATTTGATGAAATTCGGATAAATTTTCATGATCAAGACATTTTCAAATGGTCATCGTTTTGATAATATGAACACGGCATGAGAAAAATAAATAAAATTCAGGTCACCTTTATAAGTAGTTTACTGTATGTGTAAGGGTTTGATGAAACTGAAAAAATGGGCCGTCAGATATTTCGTGTGATAAAAATTGTTTAAATGTAATTCATGAAAAATTATGAAAACGACATAAACGAAATACGTAAAAATCAAGAGATCTTACCAGAAACTATATGTTTACCAAGTTTGATGAGACGGGAAAGTATTCTGAAAATGAAATAAATAGTGCCAGTGTCTATTATTACGAAAACAATGGCCATTTGAACATTTTTTGATCACTTGAGATTCCTTTCAGAATTTCATCAAATCAGCACACTTCTACTACATAAGGTGACATGATTTTTATGTATATTGTTTATGTCGTGTTAAAAGTTTCACAGTGTCGGCCATTCGATAAATTTTGGATGATACAAACTAATTCTATTTTTCAGGATCTAATCAAACTCGTTAAACATACAGTGCTTAGTAAGGTGACTTGATTTATGTGTTTTTTTAAGGTGACAAATTTATCAGTTCTGATCACATGCATACGTAAGGGAACCATTCATCCGTATTTTGTTAAACTCGTTACAAATGAATAACTGTTAGGACATTGTATAATGGAAACCATCCTTGTTTGATTACATTTACTAACGAGGTCGTGCTTTTTTCTTAATCAAGTTTAGAAAATTGAATAGTAGTGAAATGTGTCCTTTATTAAAGCTCAATCATTGTAAATAAAATTTACCATAATTTAGTTTTTCAAACTATACCAATCAAATTATAATCAAATAAGCCTTAAATTTTGCACCTTACATACAATTAATGGTGATATAATGAGTGACATTTACGAAACGTTAAAGGTGATTAGTATTCAAATTCATAAAGAATATTAGCTTCTATAAAATGCACAAAAGCAGGAGTTTATTAAAGCGTATTTTTTAATTTTTTAAAATTTATTTTGCTCTGATTTTTTTGTAAGAATAAAGTGCAGCATGTGTTTCTTTTTGCTGCCCCGCATATTTGGTCCAGCAAACCATTCCGTGTGTATCAAAGTAATTGCAGTGTTCTTTCTAAATTGACTGTATTTTGTTCTCATAAATATTGTAAAAACGACACACACAAAAACACACGCCCTCCAACACGCATACACATATACTGTATGTATGTATGTATGTATGTATGTATGTATGTATGTATGTATGTATATATATATATATATATATATATATATATATATATATATATATATATACAAACGCCTATGCATATTTCTAACGTCTATATATCTAGGATAAGTTCTATAAACCCGTTGATTGTTGTGTACAGGCTGCATTTCTATGCAACAGACTCACTTTGTTCTGAGTAAGATATCCAGTGATAGTGGGCGTAATAATGCCGCTCACAGAAAATGTAGCAGCTATTAATCCCGTCAACACACTGGAATATTTAGGAGCCATGTCTAACGTATTCACTCTGAAAATAAAACAAAATTAAGATAATCAAACTTTTAATGACAATACCTTAACACTCCAACTAGGCATTATGATTTTCATACAGTGGTATACTGATGAAATCGTTCTGTGTTGGTCAGTTTCTCTGTGAAACAGTTTCATTTCTGCAAAACATGAGTGAACAAGATAACATTGTGCCTTAAGGTAAACAAAAACACTGTTACTTTCGCGTAAACAAATTTGCATCTTCGTCCACATCCAGTATTGCAAACATTTGTCAAATTGCTAATTTATTTACATATTCCGTTTATAAATAGTGAGAATTGTCAGGGATGAACAGTTTGAAGGATCAAAACTTCCTGCAGCTATCTTAATGCCTGGTTATTTACTGTAGAAATTATCGTTACATAGCCTATTTGTTTGCTAACACAAAATGACGAGATGTAAAAACTTTGTGCCAATCATAAAAGCTCAATAAAGCTGAGATTAGAAATATATAATCGCCAATTAGATCACAGAAAATATTTTGCAAGAAAAAATATTCACCACAACGGGATCGATATATATATTTTTTGCGATTTATAACCTAATAATGTGCACATGAATAATAAAAGCACGTATAAATATAAATATTTCAAGGAAAAAAAACATTAGATCGTTTTGACATGTGGTGTTCAGGTATGAGTAGTTTACGAACTACCAGTTAGTTTTGAACTGCTCGGTTAAGTGAACTATGTAAATAGTTCGGTCGCACGAAAAATAACTGTTCTTACTTGTCTCTGTGTTTGCTACAAAAATTTCGCTGTGCATGCTCCGTGATTCTCTCTCCTACTTGACGGCTAGCCAAGGTAAAACTAATAAAAATGCGTAATAAGAGATTCAGGAATATTTTTTTCGAAATTAAACACCTAGAATGGTGAAAAGACGCAGAACGTAATTTCGATCAGTCACGTATATCTCGCAAACCCGTCGAAATATAGAATTTGAATGTTTGTAAATACAAACAGACCGTTGCATTAATGTGCTTTAGATGATAAATCAAACAATCAAATATCTGAATACAATTAAAACCAAAATATATATTTTGCCACAGTATATTTTCAAGGAACATGGTTTTCATTAAAGATCGCAAATTAAAATTATCATAAAAACATTATCAGTAGTAAACCTAATATATAAAAAAATAAAATTAACTTGAGGAATTAAGTCGCAATAAATTGTCTTTAAACGGTAAAAAATACTGTCCTTCGACATTACATTTTACGGTTGAAAACCAGTGAAAAATGTATTCGATCAAAATGCAATCGCGTTGTTAAATATTATATATATCCTTATTTACTTTACAACTGCATTTTCTTTCCCGTAATAACCTTGCACGGATATTTTGTATTTTGGGAATGTTGGTTTCAAGGTAAACCGACAATGGCAGTTTCCGAATTCATAGGATCAATTCTCGGATCCCTGCATCTTCGCAGCTTTCACAGCAATGCACCCTTCGCGGCAAGGGTGCATTTGTGTATAAACATACCTTCCGAATTCCCAATTCAAACAAATGACTATTGCAAGGGTATAAGGATGCGTACTACGCATACTTAAGCCAAGGATGTGTGGAAGGGTGCAGCTTGGATTATCGATAGAATTCTGACACTAATAAAAAATGGCCGTATCCTTTATGATGCACTTTTCAAGAATGCGAGGATGCAAAGGATCCTTCAAGGCATTATTCAGAAACAGCCAATATATAAAAAATACATTACCACAACTTCACACCTCTAAGAGGTTAAACTTATAAAATGTGCCATCTCGAACTGAATGGGTGAGGTGAAAACGGAAAACATTCCACATTTTACCGAAAATAAACTGAAATAGCCAAGATGTACTTTATATGTAGTTTCATTGATTGAAATAAGAGGGAAAAGATTCCACGATTCCTTACACCGCCACAGGACTTTGTGTTTTATGTGTTGTAAAATTTTCATTCCCTTCTTAACCTCAGTGTTATGGCATGATTGGCAATTCGTCACGAGAGTCGCTGCAGTAGTGTTTGTTTGGTTAATGTAGTCTGTTGTATTGTGAGCGTACAACAGTAAGGTTGTAAATGTTTGATTAGTACAGTGTAGGTATCATGGCATAGAACATACTATTCTTGTGATTAAATGCACTCGTATTATGAAAACAAGTTTGTAAATTATATTTTCATGGAACTTCAAAGTGCCTTCAACTCAATGAGATTAAAAAGAAACACACTACTTCAACTTTGATTGCAAATAACTTTTTGTACGTAAAAGGTATTATGTTTTTCAGTTAATATTCAATTTGCTCAAGCCCTAACAATCCAACTCTTAATTGTAATTTTTCCCATTCGATTTAGTTAAATAGCAAAAATGTTTTCTCATTTTCCCGAAAGTTGGTCGAAGTGGAATTTGTACCTTCTTCATCTCACGTATTCAATTTATCATGCGTGTTGACTTAATCATCCTAAAGCAAAATCAACTCTTTAACTCGACATTTTGGTAGATATATGAGATTAATCGAAAATGCGTTCCGCGTCTTTTCACCATTCTAGGTATCGTATTATGAAAAAATCCTGAATCTTTTGTTTCTTTTCATTAGTGCCACGCTGAAGTAAAAATCGCGAGTATAGCAATAAGGGGGTAGGAGAGAAGTGTATGTAGTTTCGGTTAATCTTCAATAACTATCGAACCTTTCGAATTGTAGAAACGCTTTCCACTTGCAAGTGATGATTACGTAAATAGTCTGACAGTGATTTACTTATTATTATTTTTTTAAATTCAATAGGGGTAGGGAATGTGAAAAATTGTATGTAGGCCTATTATGAATAGTCTATGTAGCTGAAACCCAATGCGCTATGGTAGGGATTTCCATTTTAATTGGATACAGATACGAATGACCAAATTACGATTAAATATTTCTCGAAATCTGATTTATTAGGAGTGAAAATATGTGATATGTGTTTTATATTATTCCACCATATCCATCGAATCAACCGAGATATGGAAGTACTCTTTGCCTCACGATGTTGCTCACATAAATACCCAAACAACTATTTCACGATATTTCTGAATTAGAATATGGACTATAAATGTATAATATGTTAGGTTTTTTTTATTTAAAGGAATACTACAAGTATTGCCTGGTGTTACAAGTTTTAGACGTATTCAAAGCCGCGGACGGACAGTTAATATATGTATGAATGCATACGGTAGTACAGAAACAACTGCGTAATAGCCACACCATGCGAATCCTGGAATAAATTAGAAACGAAAATTTAACTGCCAAAATGTTCTACAACGACATTTTACGTGCACAATGTGGCAACACTGCATGGACGAAGTCCCCTCTTGCGCTCCACGTACAATTTTTATTTTATGTGTGTTACGTCAAGTAAACGTAGAATCTTGTTTGGACTGCTCGGGATTTTAAGGGTGTTCAAGGGCGATGAATTCATAATTTTATATTTATATGAAATACGGTTAGTTTTGTAGACAATACTTGTGAGTGTAGTTTACTCTTACGAAACAATTTTAGCTCTCATAGTTTTCTCATAACGGTGCATCAAATTAAAAATTTTCATGTTACGCTGCCATGCTAATAGTAAAAACCACTTGACTTACTAAAACGAAATAATTCACAGTGAAATAACATGCCATGGGCTGTGGAACAAAGCATTAAAACACTTTCAGCTAACAATTTTTGTATTTTAAAAAATTTCTAAACTTTTTCTTGTAGTTTTGCGGTTTTTAAAAAATTCAAATTATAATTGTGGGCTTCCAAATGCTTTATTGCGTAGCTCACGATATGTTAGCTAACCGTGAATTATTTAATTTAAGTAAGTTTATTTGTTTTTACTATTTGCATGACAGCTCAACATGCAAATTTTGACTTTAATGTACCGTTATGAGAAAACTATGAGAGCTAAAATTGTTTCATAAGAGGAAACTAAACTCACAAGTATCGTCTATATAACTATCACTTTTTCATAAAAATATAAAATTATGGTTTTATAGAACTTGAACACCCTTAACCTGCACTCATAATATGCAGGTCAGAACAGTAGCAGTAAGATAAGTAAGATATCTGTGGAGCGCAAGAGGGGACTAACTACAGTGCTATGTTGCCACATTGTGCTTGTTAAATATCGTACAACATTTTGCCTCTAACATTATCTTCTTCAATTTAGCCCAGGATTCACATGGCGTGTTTGCTATGTGGTTGATTCTGGACACTCTGTATAAGTGTTTCGACAATGTAGTGATACGTTCAATAGCATTCAACAATGAACGTTTTATGCGTTCAAGTACACAGGTGTGTTTGGATGAAAAAGAAATCTGGCTTACCTTATGCAGTATACAAAAATCTAATGAACATTTATTACCGGAGAATACTCACAGTATCTGCACATGGTAAGTACTGCTGCCTATTAGAATGAAAGTCAAGCACACGATTGCCAGTGTTGACGAAGTTGTAAGCTGAATCAGGAATCCAAATAACGCCATGATAGATAAACCTCCACAGACGAAAAGCTTCCGTGTCTAAAACAAAATATTTTAATAATGAAATACTGCACAATAAAACTGTAGTTGTGGAAAAGGTTATTCTCTTGTGAAATATATAAATGTACGTTTTAAATAGTAAATCTTGTAAATTTTTTTTGTCATGATATAAGACTTACTGCAGTGTAGGTCAGTGTATTCTTCGTAGTTAATATGTCTGCTAAAGGAGCCATCAAATATGAAAAAAAGATTCTGCCAAGAAATGTCAGGGACGAGAGATATCCTGAATTCTTGTAATCAAACTTCAGCACATCTGGAAAATAATAATGAAAGTATTTTAATTTATTACGAAAGTACATTGAGCAAATACTGAAGTTTTTAAATCTAGAAATGACTCAAATTTCATCATGAAATAAAATATGTTCTACTAGCTCTAACAAATAATTCACTACTAAGTTAATTTGAAATTACAATTCAGGTTTGTATTTCTGTCATGCAAGCTGCACACTTAAACCTTAAGTAATTTATTCTTGACAAAAAGATAATATTTTTATTAATATTAAAAATGGAAATAAGCGAAATTTTTATACCAGTAGTCAATTATAAGTTACGCAAGCGCGAAAATGGTTAACTCAGTATTTGTTTATATTTGGCATTTCAACATCAGCTTTTCTTGCATGCGTTTGGTTCAAGATGTTTTATGAACTCAAAAGCGAAGCACCTGCTAGCACCACTTACCTTTAATGTATGCTGGAGACTGCGTCATAAACAATAAATAGCTCCATACACCCGCAAAGTGAGCAATAATGTTTGCCCAAACTGGTAGCGACGTGATGATTTTTACGTATGGAATGGGAGACGCCTGTTAAATAAGGTAAAATACAACTCCTTTACTTTAACTGAATTACACAGTCGATAAGTAGATCCAATTGAATTTTTAATGTCGTGTAAACTTTATTATTTATAAGATAATTTCTTTTATTACTTTTTCGCTTTGAATATTTTAATAAATACTGACAACTATAACTGAACATTGTACATATTGTGTATAACTATGTATATGAACATGTGTAGTTATTGATTTTTGTTTCTTTGTGTGTTATGTATGTTAGTTTTCTAAAAGTGTAGTTCAGGTAACATTAAGTCGGCTATATGTTTATGTTGCACGGAGTGGTGTTTTGTAGCCATCATATATATATATATATATATATATATATATATATATATATATATATATATATATATATATATAAGGAAACATGCACAAATAGTTTAATGCTATTTGCTTATTTAATACTCATAACTAGAGATGATGGTTTATCGCGGGAAAATTTTACTGTTTGCTAGACTTCAATACACGTACATCTTATTGGATTATTACTGGCTTTCTCTTGTACGTTGAGCTGCTGGTCTATTTCACTGAGCCAATAAGAATCACACCATTGTAATATTTGACGCCTGTTGTTGGTCTGCAGACAACTATGTTGTGTCAGACGTACATCGCCCAATCATACAGTATATGTTGCAAGAAACTACAGCGTTGTCAAGAGTATGTTGGCACAAAATAATTTCGCGACATACCATCCTCTCTACTCATAACATATTGAACTGACGAATTATTATAAACTGAATAAGTATTTTGGACATATGCCATTCTAGCAAATGGTGTGTCCCAGAAAACCAGAGAATACACACAAACAAACAGACAAGTAAACAAACAAAAGGATTTTGTTTGCAACTGGCAAACAAAGGTAAACATATACAATTCCACAAGGAATTCAGTCAGTGATTTACAAGAAAATAACACAAACGAGCACCCAAGCACAAAAAAAAAAAAAAAAAAAAAAAAAAAAAAAAAAAAAAAAAAAAAAAAAAAAAAAAAAAAAAAAAAAAAAAAAAAAAAAAAAAAAAAAAAAAAAAAAAAAAAAAAAAAAAAAAAAAAAAAAAAAAAAAAAAAAAAAAAAAAAAAAAAAAAAAAAAAAAAAAAAAAAAAAAAAAAAAAAAAAAAAAAAAAA